>VDFB02331024.1:0-10750 GCA_007258455.2 Sequoia sempervirens | reverse complement strand
AGTGGTTTACCCTCTTGTACTAGGTAAAATTAGACATACCCCTCCATTTCATGTATTGGGACCTTGCATACCTTCAAGTATATTGAGGAATACCTATAGCAATCCTTGTATAAACTTAACATATTGAACCCTTCACCCATTTGGTCTTTGTAGTGCATCAATAACTAGTTATCTCTACAAATTTGTTCACATCATACTTAAAATATCATAATAGTATGATATGTATCCTCTCCTATCACTCCCTAGTGCAATATCGATCATCAAAAGTGATCAGTTCCTTGATATCAATAGGCCATACTATTTATAAATGGGTCAAAGTATATTTGTTGACCTACAAAGTCTAACACTCCCACTTGAATAATATGGGATTATTTTTATTATTTTTAGTGTCTTAATCTTTCTATAAACCTATTTTAAACCCTCCTATAATTCAAATGTAAAAAATAAATTCATCTCCTAAGTTTAACACTTTCACCCAAAATTTGAGTCAAAGCTTCATATATTACCTATTATAACTAGGAGTAAATATATAAATAAACAATAACATGTACTTGTTGAAGAATACCTTCTCTAAAATACTCTAGAGTACACATAGGATATTCCACTCAAAAGCCCATCAAGGGAAAATATATTCATGAACATGATAATGAAATCCTCAAAAATCATTTAGTGGAATGCTTATGACCAAGATTTTTTTCTTTGAGCTAAGAAGAGTAATGCTCAATTGATAGCTATTTCAAAATGAAGATAATATTGTTAGGAATATCATGGAATGAGAGCTAGGTTCCCCAAAAACTTCAACTTCACATATGTTATGAATCAAGACCCCCTCATCAAACCCACTCAACCCTACACTGAACATAATTAGGCTTATCACCATACTAATAATCAGGAAAACCCCTAGAATAAACCATTGAATAATATGCATTATGATAATAAAGAGGCTACTGAGGTCACAAAGAATGTAGAATCTATAGAACATAACACTCATGGTAGAAGACATACCCATCAAAATGTTTAACTTCCACCCCATCAAAAATTCCCACTAGTCTAAAACCTTGGCTAACCATTTAATCAAGAATGGAGGGTAGTGAAAGATGTTATCAAAGGCTAACAAGTTGGGTCCTCCAAGGAAAAAAAGGGTAAATGTTTGAGGTTTTGTACCTCTATCCTCTTGTCAAACAAATTTCTCAAACACCCTTCCTTTACAATTTCAAATCCCTAAATTTAATAAATATAATGCAAAGGGAGACCCATGTGATCATGTCAAAATGTTATACATGGGATGCCGAGAAGCGGACTATAACAATGATTTACCACTATACCTCTTCCTAAGAATCCTAGGTGTATATTACCTTAAGTGGTTCCTCCACTTACCTAAGGGTTTAATTATGCTATTTTCTAACTTGGTAGAGAAATTTGTGCAACATTTATTTTTAACATAGAACAAAAAATCACCACCATAGACCTATGTAACATGAAACAAAGAATTTAGGAGATCTTATCTTCCTTTCAATAATGGCGGAGGTTCCTTGCAAGTAGGATCTCATGAACCAAATTCAATTCAAGGAATGGATTAATATTCCTTTTAGTTATTTATCAAAGATTGTGTGAATGACAATGCAATAGGAATTTATAAGTAGTGTGATAAGTGTTGTTCTTTAAAAATGATGTAGAATCACATATCAAATTCAATATCATGGAATACAATATAAAATATAAATATCACAATTTCGTGGAATACAATATAAAATATCACCAACTACAGTTTGGAATATGATTCATGAAGTGCAATATAAAATAAAATATCATGAAGTGAAATGATTCAAAATTTCATGGAATACAATATAAAATATCATCAACTAGAATTTGGAAAATAATTCATGAAGTGCAATATAAATACCTAAAAGCTGCTAATTCACTTCCATTTCCCAAATCAAGTCAGGGTCCTCAAACTGACGTTCAACTTGAGATGAAGTAAAAGAGTCATCTTGATTCTGAGTTTGGTCTTCATTTTCTTCACGAGTGATCCCACAATATTGGTTTACAATTTTTGGCCAAACTGGACACTGAACTATTTTTTCTAACTGAATCTTCACTTTCAGACACCTATAATGACTAAATCGTGAGGAATTTGAAGATGATGCAAACTAGTGATTTGTAACATTTTGTTTGTAGATTCTACATATATTTTCTTCAAAATTTTGGACTTAGATTGCACTTCTTTTTGCATCTCCTTCAAAAACTAGTTTTTTTCAATAAACACCATTTTTAAGGAGTGATGGTCACCGTATACAACATATTTGTTTTTCATGAAGGATAAAATTCTATTTTTTTTCGAATTTAGATTTACAATTATGATATCTAGCACTTTCATTTGGTTTCATAGTGTTTTATTGAATATTTTTTCCTTAATCAAGTTTCGAAGTCAAACTAATTACAATTCAGACATAGGCGGACTATATATAACATAATTTTTTTTGCACGTATCAAATTCATTTTTTTTGTTGGATTGAGGAATTCAATATCTAGTGAATTGATATTTTTCAATTTTTATTTTGATAATTTGCTATTTTTCCACATGTGCAAAACATAGCGCTTAATTTTTGGTGAAAAACCTACATTCACAAGAAATAAAAAATAAATATAATAATAAAATTAAATTTATTTAAAATTATACTTTTTGGGAAGCTTATAATAAGGACTACATACTAACAATTTTTTTTTAAATGAATTCATTTGATACCCCAAAAGGTAAATCGAAAGTGGTTTTTTATCAGCATTTTGATAGGTGTAAAGAAGACTCCATTATAGGTATGGTTTAAAACTAGCCGAGTTCTATCCAAGGGGGTTTGATCTAAGGTGGTTCAATAAAACCATCTTCAATTGGAATCCTTCAAATGAAACCTTTCAAGGCTTAAATCATTATAATTTCTAAAAATATGTGATTTTAGAAAAAATTAGGATCTCCTGGAAATTGTAAACCAGTATTGTAGGATTACCCTCCCCCTGCATCTCAAATTCAACATTCATTACGTTACTGTCATTTGTACCACCACTAGTGCCACCAATACTAGTGTTTGGAGTGTTGCACAACCCTCTTATTTCACATATGGACCTCCATATTGTGAGTTCCCTTTCAAAAGGAAAAGTTTTGACATTATACACAATTCCTTTCACCCTCAAGAAATTTTCCAAATTCTTGTCTAGTTTGTTTCTTATCTTTGATTTCAAAAATTCCAATGAATTAAAAACTCTTTCATCCTCCACCAACCCCAATATCATTGTTTGACATAAATCAACAAGTTTGAAATATTGTGATAACAAATTACGCAATATTTCACTTTGACCTAAGCTCATCCAAGCCTTTGTTATCGAGTCTTGTTCAAAGGTCTTCTCCATAGAATCAAACTGGTCCATCATACTTCTTGCAAAATTATTACATTTTTTTCTAATCTTATATCCATTTATAATTCCTTCTATTGTTTGTTCATTGTATTTTACACTTTTTCAAAAGTGTTCAACCAAGATTTTTGTACTTTATCATTAAAATAGGTTGGGCTATCTCGGTTTACCCAAAATTGAGGATACACAATACCTAGATAGCTTCAAGTATTTCTCCTCAAGGGAATATATTATAAATCTTTATGGAAATAATTTTTACAATTTCCTTCAAATTATCAACAACAAATTTAACATCGTTAAAAGCTTCCTTTGTAATAGGTACTTCTCTGATAGAGCGCTTGACTATCGTACAATGGTACATTGGTATCACAAGTCCACATACACAGATACATAATTAACCACTTTCTTTAAAATTTAAATACTTATCATACTGATTGAAATCTGTAATTTTCTACCACATGAAAAAATTTGGGCTTTTAGCAGTTAGTTCTAGATATAGATGATTGAGGGCCATGCATGTATTTCTACGTAGTTTGGAATATTCATTAATATACATAGTTCTATCTTGTGATTTCTTCACAAGACTGTTTATTTCATCTAGTATGGGGAGAATACTAGCTAAAATCAAGAGTGTCTCTATATCGCTTAACCTATGTAAGAGGTCAAGAGCTTTGTCTACTATGTTGTGATGCCTGTACATTACTCCAATCAAGGATTGATATTCTAAAGAACTCATTGTGCTAGTCCATGCAAGGAGATCCATCTGGCATCAACATCCTTGAGAACCTTGTTTCCTATTGTTATTTCCTCAACAAAATTTTGAAATTTCATGAAATGTTGGGACTTTGGTAGAAGTATGCGTAGAGCTTGCAAACTAGATTTTCAACTTTTGATACTATAGGAAACTTGCTTACAATTCAAAATGCTAAATTCATTTTGTGGTCCATGTAGTGAATGTCAAGAATGTATGGTGCACAAGTAGTTTGTAACTTTGTGAAAACACTGCTATCGTGACCTTGCATTACTATCACTCCATTAGCTCCTACACACACCAAATTTTTGGAAATTTTCAGTCATCCATACCTACAATTTCATTCAAATATTTCTTGACTAGTTCAAATAGATTTTGCAATGTTGAACTATCTTTTATTTTATGAACATAGAGAAGACGAGCTTGGTGGAAATGTTGTTGTATAGTATACACATGCATACAAACCCAAGAAGTATTATCTACCACAATAACTTGATCTAAAGATAATGCAATGAAGTTTGAATCTTTTACTTTGTCCTTTAAATCTTGCTTTTCCAATGCAGCAAGACATTTTTTCTATTCCCATATAGAGTTTATTGACCAATGTGTGCTAGGAAAGTGAGGAACACCCAAAAAAGATAATAAAGTAAAATATTCTAGGTAGTCTATAATAGGACACCCTCTGGACAAAATATGAAAAAAACACTCATCAGAACAATTTTTGCCAGTTCTGCTCCTTCCATTTCTTTTCCAAATTGAGCCTCGATTGTACCTCGACATGCAACAAGATTCAACATTCTTTGCTTATGCTCTTCATATTCCATGACATGCTTAACATGAAGATATTCTTCCTTTGATTTCCATAGTACTACTGAATATTCCTTTTTGTCTATGCTTTGTTTTTCATAAACTTTACCGATATGATTTTCTATAGTATCAAGCTTTAGCTGCAACTTCTTGCCTCTTTTATATTTCCAACTACAAATTAAACACTTGCATTCCATTGGAGTCTCATATTTGTTTTATTTCTCCACTAGTACAATGAATGGGTACTTTGACATGCAATAAAGATAAAAATTCCCTTTCATTTCCCACTTGTGCCCCACTTTTGATTTGCCTTTTCTTTTCTTGCTACCAAAATCATCCAAGTAAATTATCTCATTCTGGCTAACCAGGGTATCCCTTGGAACATCTTTTGTGGTATTTCCATCCTCATTTGACTCATTTAACTCAATGAAAATCTCACCTTGTCCTTTCGGTGGTGGTGAGGTATTGTGAATTCCTTCCTCATTAATATTTGGTGGAAGAGTTGATGATGTAGCTCCATCTTGATTTGATGGATTAGAAGCATTGCCATATCCAAAATAAGAATGTATGGTAACTCTATAGTTTGGGAATTTTGATGGCCTCCCAGTCCCTTCACCACCTTGATGAGTCTTACCATTGCTATTAATTTCTGGTTTTGATTGTGTTTTGGTTTTTCACATCAACGTTTCGAATCATACTACATGATCCATCATCAGGATGAAAGAGAGCTGAAGGAGAGGAGAATGATTGTTGCAGACCAAAGCAAGCTAAAAAGAGAGAGAGGAGACACAAGGAAGGAGGCACACGGTTCGAGGTTGAGGGTGGATTAAAAATGTTAAATGAATAAGATAATTGTAAATATGAATAATTAGAAAAAGAGATAAATAAATAAAGACATAAATGATATAGGTGTAAATTAAGGATAAAAATAAAATGAAAAGAAAAGAAAAATTGAACAGTAAGAGATAAACAAACCAAAAAGGGAGGAAAAGAAAATAATAAAATAAACAAAAGAATGATGAGGAATACATGAAAGCGATAAAAGAGATAAATAAAGATGAATAAAAATAAAAAAATAAAAAACACATAATATAGGAACAAGGATTAAAACAAAATAAAAGTGATAAATAGCAAAATAAGTAAGTGACCAACAAAGAGAATTGAAAATAAAAAACAAAATAAAGAAAAACTAAAATAAGGATTAAAACAAAATAAGATAAAGAGAAAAGAAAGAAAACAAATAAAGAAAGAAAAATAAATGGAATGAATGGAAGGAATGAAGAATAAAGAAAAACTAAAATAAATGGAATACAGAAAATAATAAAATGGAATGAAAATAAATCAAGAAAAACAAACACAAAGAAACAAACAAGAAAGAAACTAAATACAAAGAAAAACAAAATGAAATGGAATAAAATAAATAAAATAAAATTAAGATAAAGAGGTAAATGGAACTAAAATAAACAAATGACAAAATGGAAAATAAAATAAATAAAGAAATAACTAAATGGAATGGAAGAAAAACTGAAAGAAATGGAACAAATGGAATCATAAAGGAATGGAATGATAATAAAATGGAATGGAAACAAATAAATGGAAGAGACAAAGACGAATTTGGTAAAGGACAAAATAAAATAAAATAAAATTATGATGGTTAAGAAGCAACTAGTAAAACCAAACAATATTAAAATAATAAATTAACAAAGAAGGGAGATAAACAAAGAGAAACAGAAAACAAAAGCTAAGAGTAAGGGCCCAATACAAGGAGGTAAAGAGATCAACTGACAAGAGCAGGATAATGACAAGAGGGGGGAAGAGGACAACCGACAAAAGAGGGGACGGAAAGGCCCAAAAGAATGATAAGCAGAAGGAAGAAACAAAAAGAGAACCAAAGGGGACAGAGGAAAAACGAGAGACAGTCAAGAGTGGTTAAGATGGTGGTTTCTAAGGCTGGATAACAAAGGTTGCCAGGCAAGGCTGAGATTCCAACCCTCATCACGATTTAAGTTGGCGGGATGATTGCTAATTACGATGGCTTCCTTGAGTTTTCTCTTAAAAAAGTTGTTTTCTTTGTATAAAACTTGAAAGTCTTCTAGACAGATGTGGTGTTTGGTGAGAGAAGAGTGCTCTGCGAGAGCGGATTTGAAGACGCGGTCATGCTTGATGTCTGCACTATGCTCTTTGATTCTAGTCTTAAAAGAGCGGCCTGTTTCCCCTATATAAGGGATGCCACAAGAGCAAACCACCTTGTAAACACCTGATTCAAGGAGGATGTCTTTTGGGTCCTTAAGAGAAGGAATGAGGTTTCTCAAAGTTGAAAAGGGCTTGAAGGCGCAACGAAGTCCTTTCTTGAGGAGGATCTTGGAAATTTTGTGGGAGATGCCTTCAATATAAGGAAGGGAAGCACAAGGAAGGATATTCGATTTGGAGGTATTGGTTTGGGGATGGAGACTTGCTCTGGTTTGGTTGAAAGCTTTAGAGATTTGTTTGTTGGTGTAACCATTCAGGATGAAGACACTGCGGAGATGAGCCAATTCCTGGTTTAAGTATTCCTCATCACAAATTCGAAAAGCACGCATGGCAAGGGTTTTAAGGACCCCAAATTTTTGGCTAGGGTGATGATGAGAGGCAGGATGGAGGTAGAGGTCAGTATGGGTTGCTTTGCGAAAAACCCGACGGCCAAGGGAACCATCTGATTTCTTGATGAGCAAGATATCGAGGAAAGGGAGTTGGTCGTCAACTTCGAGTTCCTTGGTGAAGGAGATGCATTGGGCAACACTATTGAGATGAGAATGAAAATCTTCTAATTTGTCAAGACCATGAGGCCAACATATATTAGTGTCATCCACATATCGCTTCCACCACTTCGGTTTAAGAGGGAAAGAGGAAAGGGAAATTTCTTCAAATTGCTCCATGTAAAGGTTAGCTATGATAGGGGAGAGCGGAGAACCCATGGCAACACCATCAACTTGTTCATAGATGACTCCTTGGAAGGAGAAGAAGGTAGATCTCAGGCATAATTCGACAAGGCTTGCCAATTCGTTGTTGGTTTTACGTTTGACAATTTCAATAGAGTCCGGGATAGGCACCTTGGTGAAGAGAGAGACCACATCAAAGCTCACCAAGGTGTCATTCTTGTCTAATCGGACCTCATTGGCAAATTTGATAAAGTGGTTAGAATCCTTGATGTGTGAATCAGACTTACCCACATGTGAGGAGAGTAATTTAGCAAGGAAGGAAGCCAGCTTGTAAGTAGGTGAGCCAATGGTGTCCACAATGGGGCGGAGAGGAGCACCTGCTTTGTGAATTTTGGGGACTCCATAAATACGAGGAGTTACCTCTTTGGAAGGAACCAGGCACTTCTTGGTGGCTTCATCAAAGGACGAGCAGGAAATGGCAGATTTAACTTTTTTGAGGATTTTAGAGCAAGGGTTACAAGGGAGAGTTCTATAGCTTTGCGCATCAGAAAGGAGAACAAACATTTTTGCATTGTAGTCATGTTTGTTCATGATAACAGTGGCGTTTCCCTTATCGGCTTTGCTGATGACTACATCATTATCATGTAATAAATTCTTGAAAGCAAAAAGTTCAGCCTTGGGGACATTGCACTGCGGGGGTTTGGCACGCCGTAAGGCCACCGCACAGTCTTGTCTGACCTCATCCGCAATGTGAGAAGGGAGAGTATGAATGATGTTCTCAATCTCAATGAGAAAATCCAAGTGGGGAATGGAGCGCGGTGAGATGGCGAATCCCAAGCCCCTATTAAGGAATTTTAAGGCAAGGGGATGCAATCGGGCATTGGACAGATTGACAACCAGCTTGGACTCCCAGTCTTTGACCAAAGTGGGAGTGGGTTGATTGGATTGACCAGGGGAAGAAAGGTCACACGCAAGCTTAGGCTCACACGCACAAGACGCAGCTCGAGACGGAGGGGGAAGGGGAGCCAACGGAATTGTTTGATGAGAGACAAAGTTGGTAGAGTCGCCTAAGGAAGTGATGGCTTCAAGCGTCTGAGCCACGCGACAGGGAGAGAGAGATATGATTGGACTTGGGTCACCATCGGGAGTGGCTCCAAGAAGACTCAAGGCGGCGGGGGAATCAGAACCATTAATGCTAACAATTACGTTTGAAGCAGAAGACAGATCAGCGCACGTACCTGGAGACAGCAAAAGGTTACCGTTTGGTGAAGACCGTTGGAGGACAGAAGTCTCTGACTGCTCACTGGAATTCTGCAACGTCGATCTCCATGAGCAACAACTGGAACGATCCCTAGCCGAGATGGAATCTTTATTCTCTGCGCCCAAGGAATGCAAGGGTGAGGAACCCGCTCTGAGGCCAGTCTTTTGCTCAAACTTAGTGTTCAAGGCCGAGGTGCCAGGAGATAGCAAGAGGTTGACGTTTGGTGGAGAACGCTGGAAGACGGGAGTCTCAGACTTTTCACCGGGATTCTGCAACGTCGATGAGCAACAGCTGGAACAGTCCCTCGCCGAAAAGAAGTCTACATTCTGTTTGCCCATGGAATGCCAAGGTGAGGATCCCACTCTGAGGCCGTTCTTTTGTTCGGATTTAGAGTTCAAGGTCGAGGTGCCAGATGTAGCAGCTGTAGTAAGAGGATTTGGCAGAGTAAGAAGACAAGGGGACAATGCAACCGAGGGGCGCGAGGGAGCTGAGGCTCCAGTATCAACCCACGAGTTGGCTGTAGCACCAGAGTGTCTTCGTTGCAAGCACGAGAACTTCTTTTGTTGTCTTTTTATACATTCATTCTGACGGCCCAGGGCTCTGGCAAAAGAAGAAATGTCCAGGCGAATCCACAGGTCCGGGCGTAAGACCGCGGCGAGTTCCAGATGGAGATAGAAAAGTCTGGAGTTAAGCCGGTCAATACAGCTCCTTGTGGATTTAATGACTGATCTGAGAAGAGATAAGCCAGCACGAAAGAAAATGTGCTTGGTGTGGTGGCTCCAAAGATGATGGGAAATTTTGACAAAGCAGGGAATTAGTCTGGCATCTCTGCATCTTTTTAGAAAAGTGAGGTCTGCAACTTTCTTTGAGAGTTTGATCCTTAGCATCTCTAGCTGTTTTGCTTTGAAACATAGTTCCCTCCCATGAAGGGTATCAATTAACGATATCAAGTTTCCACAATCCATCAAGTATTGCTATTAATTTCTGGATTTGATTGTGTTTTGGTTTTTCACATCAACGTTTCGAATCATACTACATGATCCATCATCAGGATGAAAGAGAGCTGGAGGAGAGGAGAATGATTGTTGCAGACCAAAGCAAGCTAAAAAGAGAGAGAGGAGACACAAGGAAGGAGGCACACGGTTCGAGGATGAGGGTGGATTAAAAATGTTTAATGAATAAGATAATTGTAAATATGAATAATTAGAAAAAGAAATAAAGAAATAAAGACATAAATGATATAGGTGTAAATTAAGGATAAAAATAAAATGAAAAGAAAAAGAAAAATTAAACAGTAAGAGATAAACAAACCAAAAATGGGAAGAAAAGAAAATAATAAAATAAACAAAAGAATGACGAGGAATACATGAAAGCGATAAAAGAGATAAATAAAGATGAATAAAAACAAAAACAAATAATATAGGAACAAGGATTAAAACAGAAAAAAAGTGATAAATAGCAAAATAAATAAGTGACCAACAAAAGAAAAACTAAAATAAGGATTAAAACAAAATAAGATAAAGAAAAAAGAAAAAAGAAAAACTAAAATCAAAATTAATGAGATAAACAACCAAATAAAATGAAATATAAAGAAAATAGAAAATAAAA
>VDFB02331022.1:0-40398 GCA_007258455.2 Sequoia sempervirens | reverse complement strand
AGACATCTCTTAATTGCTTATCAATCACAACACTAATAAGTCCTGCCCAATGGTAATTAGTACCCTGCTCAATCTTGTTAATCACATGGACCATCCAGTTTTCTAACACACCAGCACTCTTCAATCCTGCTACTCTGCTTAAGAATGTGATTGCATCATAAATGTCTGACCTGAATTTAACCCTGTGCAATTGCTTAGGTAGTTTGGAGAAGTGAGACTTTGGTTTCTCCAACCAGGAATTAATCATCTGCTGAGCTTTGGTGGGCTCATTCTCATAATATGTTTTGGTCAAGTCCATGTTCAGGGCACACACAGAAGGAAAATATGGCATGTCAAAAGCTTGAGCAATGGAAACAGGATTGAAATTTTCCAAGACTCTTCCCTCGGTACTCACAACCCTTTGTGTGTCGAAGTCATATTTCCGGGCACACTCAAGTATTAACTCATAGCACTGGATTGCAGGAGGGAACCCTGCCACATGGACTAGTCCGGACTTCATCATTCCCTGTCTTAAGACCGACAGATCCTTTTGAGCCGTTCTCTCTTTGAACTCCTCGTATCTCCATGCTCCAACATTGGTGTTTGAAACCTCAGACCACACAAAAGATATCTTGCTTTCGGGTAGTTGACTCTTGGTATCCAATCTTAGTCTTTCTGTCTCTGAAATGGAGGGCCCTTCCGTATCTCCCTTAGATTTTCCTGCAGTAGACTTGCTTGATTCGGCCTGCATTTACAAAAGAACGTCATGAGTATCCAATTATCACACATATTCCAATCAAAGGGTTAGCATAAAATCATATAAAGCCATTAAGATCCATCACAAATCATCCATCCTTAAAAATCTGGAAAAATAAAGCAATCTGGGAAAATGAGGTAAACCGGGAAAATCCAGTCGGGGAAGAATTTCAGAGAAATCCGACCCAGACGGATTTCTGCTGCCGAGACACCAAGCGCCAAATAGATCATTAGTACAGACAGAAGATTATAAGACTATCATGAAATTCATCCATTATTAACAGGAAATCAGCATTTAGCATTTACTCCATTAATCCCATCTTCAGGAAATCAAAAGAAATGAAACCAGACAGGAAAACCGGAAAAGTCCGGACAGGAAGGATTTTCGTGGATAATTCAAATACTCTGGAATTCGCTATACCCACGGAATTGGCCGAAACCAGGAAAATCCAGGTGCGCAGGAATTCCGCGGACACCTCAGAAACCCGACGACTGTTAACACGCAGATCATTAATCAAACGATCATGCAAACTTCTCTACTTGGATTCTAATGGTCCCAAAATTGACGTCGGTCAACAAAATTCAAAATGCACTTGAACTTGGATTTCAAAAGACCTCCGAATAACTATTCCTCAAGTCGAAACAAAGATGCCCTAATTTTGACAACTAACTCTCCGCCATGAAAACCAGGGTAAGCTTGGGATTTGAAATACTATCTGTAAAGATCAATCTAAAACACTCCGGGGGTTCCAAAGGCAGGGGCTATTTTAATCTGGGCGCAGGATATACAAATCTCAACAATATTTATCAAACCTTAACAAAATCCGAGCAAAGCACCGAAAACCCTAACTTTGCCGGATGTAACAGATTACGCACTTGAAGGCAAAATCGGACTCCTAACACCACCCAGACTTACACACCCGCCATATAATGGATAAACACAAGCACGAGCGATAAAGTTTTGGTGAGGAATTAAGTCTAACCCTTAGTTTGATAAATACAAAATCATAACCAAGCAAAGGCCGACCTAAGACAGCCACCAATCGACTTAGAAAGATTCAATTATGATGCAAACGAAGGGAGGGGTCAGCGACGACTTACCATGGATTAGTACAGATGAAACTTGAACTCGAGGAAGCGACTGCAAAACGAGTGTGCCCTAGCAACGAGAATCCTGACACCAGCGCCCAAATAATTCACACGCAAACAGCTCAAATCCAATGATCGAAGCTTGAATGAAAACTCTCAATCGCCAAAGCAGCAAGCAGGTGAACAATGATATCAAAATGATGACCAAAAGACCTTAAATCCATCCATATTCGCGTCTGAGCAAAGGTACCTCAAGCATTAATGAGCGACAAGACATGTCTGAAAAATCCGGAAACCCGAGCCCAAGACAGAATTTTGGAAAAAACCATGGCACACGGAAAATCCGGATGAACGCGAATTCCGCGGATATAGCAGAAAACCGGGATTTTAATGAAGCTCAGGATTTTGATGCAGTCCGGGAAAATTCGCCAGAACTGGAAAATCCCGGATTCAAGCAGAAACCCGGATTTCGGAAAATTCAGCAGTAAACGGACAGTGAACCAATGCCCGAGGAAATCCGCCGGAGCTGGAAAATCCCGGATTCGAGTCAAAACCCGGATTTTCACTAAAAGCCAATTTTAAAGAATTCAAGCCCCAAGGCAAGACCAAAGCCAACAAGACCAACATTTCAAGACCTCAAAAGATAAATCCAATAAAACCAAAGGTCCGAAGACATCCCGAAAAGAGGGTCCCTACTCCAAGTGGGGAGTGTTGCAAAACTGCACAACAGTTATGACTGAGAAAAGTTTGAGTTTATGGACAAATTTGCAGATCCACAAGTTGGGATGAATAGAACAAGTTCAACTATTAAAATTGACCCAACAAATCTAAGAACTCATGCTTGCATAGTGAGACAAGTAGAAGAATTGAAGTTCATCCTTAGGAGAAATCCAAAGCTCAAGACTTTGGAAAAAAACTAGAGTAGTTGTTGAAGATGGAAGTGACTGCACAAAGAAAACAAAAAGTGAAGAAGCAGTTTGAATACCCTGTGATAGTTATTTTAAAGGGGGTTTGTGTGACAGGAAATAATGTTGGTGCATTGTCTTTTGTTGATGCTCTATTCTTAAATTCCAAATGGTGAATCTAAGGCATGAAATACCATAAATAATGTTATAAACCCTTTCCCAAAACCCTATATGTCTGAGATGAACAAAATGAGATCTTTGTCACAACATGAAAAGTGATTCATTATTATTTTGTGTAGAGGTTTATTGATGCAAATGATAAATGATATCTTGTGTTATTTATATCTTGATGACACAGTTTGATAGGTCCAAGTGTAGATGATAGGGGCATGAAGGTTAAAAGGTGGTGGATGTTTATATACTAGCAAGTTGGCCATAGTTTTATGCTTATGACATGTAGGTTTTTTTACATTCATGACTTAAGAATAGTGTTGGGTCTATGAAAATTATAAAGGGACAAATGGTTATTGTAAGGAAATTTCCCTCAATGATACAAAGGGGTTGTCTTAATGATTGTGAAGCTTGGGGTATAAATGACTGTGTATGCTAAAAGGGAGTCTTGATAGACTATTGTAGGCATGTAAAAATGGATTAACACATATCACACAATCCCAAATGGCATTTTTACATTATTGGAATCACTTTCATTATCACTATTTTCATTTCACTTTAATTGCATCAATAATACCCTTTTTTAACATCATTTGCATCATTAACCCTATTTTCCTCTATTAATTAAATAATCTTGAATTGTTTAATTAATTCACTAATCACCTAATTTAACCTTATTCCTCTCAATTAATTAAATAAACATAAATTATTTAATTATGTCTCTAACATACCTTAATCTTCTAAATTATTTAAATAGTTATCATTAATTATTTAATTAAGCTACTTTCCCTTCTCCAAATTTGAATAATTAAATCAATTATTCAATTTCCCCAAATTTACTCAACATTTTCAATTAATAAATATACCTTTATTTATTAAGTCAAACACATCTTGCACATTAATTAATTTGTAACACCCCTCCGTTTTGGCTCTTTGATCAGCAGTGTTCTTCCTTGTTATGATTGTGTCTGATTATGCTTTGACTTTGGAACTTGGTTGCTTTTGACAGCTATTTATTAAGTGATGTGAATGTTATATCTTAATGTGATGTTATTTTATTTTGATGTTATCTTTAAGGCATGTTTTGGATGAACTTAAAAGATATTTGATTTAAAGATGTTTTATGCTTGTGATCATATCATTGATGTTAGATGCGTCAGTTAGTGAGATTGTATAGGTGAAGGGGACGGGATTGTATCACTCGCTTGTGAGTGCCCTATGATTTTGAGATTTTCTCTACACGGTGTGTTTGATCATATTATATATATGCATGTTCGATGTACTCTTTGTTGCAGGTCGACAGGTACATGACATCGACTCCACCTGGTTCACAGGTTTGAGCGTGTCCATTGACCAATGGAAATTCATTGGGAGATAGTAGCTAGGTTTTCCGTGCCAAGTCGTCACCCTAGTCATAGCGTGTCGTCGAGTTGTTGTTGGGTTGGTTGTTTTAATTCGGTCCTTTGCATCTTGAGTATTTATTTAATTCCAAATTATAAGGGTTATCAAGTGGCTTGCGTAGTTAAATTGATGTTTATATGTATTTATTTGCAATGTTGAAACGTTATTTATTTTATTGATTGATTTGATTTAATTAATAAATTAGATTGAGTTTATTGGTAATTATATTAATGGTGTTTTATTAAATGTGATAGTTGTTTTGGCAATTATTGGATATTAAGATTTAATCAAAATATAAATATAAATCATATTTGGATAGTTGGAGATAAATTAAAATAAATAAATAAAAAGGAGAATGTGTTTTAATTTCACTTTTGAAAATTATTGATAAAGCAATTTCTTTGCAAGTTTGTATTCTTTTGTTTTAAAGAATTTTGAAAAATGCATGAGGTTTCAATTAAAAAATTAGAAATTTGTTTAAATTTGAAAATTGGAAATATCCTCCAAATTTTGCAATAAATTTAGTGGGTGGGGATATTTTAGGGGTTTGACCAATTTGGGGAAAATCTCTATTTTAGCAAATGGAAATTCATATAATTTTTAACTTTCAATTTGGGGAAAAGATTTCTTGGTTGTGGCTTTGCTTGGATTGGTGAAGAGTTGGAGACCTTGCTTGAGCTAAATTCAAAGGAGGAGTTGAAAACACCATTGTTGAAGGCTTCAAACTTTGGAGGAAAAATCAGGGTCCTCTTTGTTCTTGCTTTGTTTCATTTTGAAAATAGATTAAATCCTCATTATGCTATTTGGAAATTTTTGAAATGTTGTTTAAATCCAATGAATCCCATGAGAAATTGTTGTGAAAGCTTGCAAAATTGTTGAAATTTGGAAATGAAAACCAAACTAGTATCAAACAATGAGAAATAGAATGAAACCAAAAGAATTGACATTTCAAACTGGAATTTTAAACCATGTTGTGTTTCCATTTTCTCTTGATGATTTGCCCAATTTGAGTTGGGAAATGGATTGTAGTTTTTATAAATAAATATATATATATATATATATATATATATATATATATATATATATATATATATATATATATATATATATATTTTGGCTTGTAAAGCCATGGAGTTCATCTTTTAAAAATATATATTTATTATGTCCCTGTTATGAATATTTTGTATTCTGGAAATACATAGGGGATTGTGTTTTTATTTTTTGAATTTTTTTATAAAAAAAATTATGTTATTAAATTGTTTTGTGGGGTGGGGAAGCCAACCCCCACCACCACCGCCGCCCGTCGGGAGGCGGCCATGTGCAGGGCACACGGGCCATCGCCCGCAGGGAGGCGGACTGTGTGCAGTGCACACAGCTGTTGCCCGTGGGAGGCGGGCACTGTGTACTGAGCACACAGGCCGCCCCCATGGGGGGCGGACTGTGTGCGAAGCACACAGGCACCGCCGCCCATGGGGAGGCAGGGCCTGCGTGCCCAGTTAGGGTTCGCCCTATGGAATTTTTTTGTTTTATTTTTTTTATATTGTTATTTCTTATTATATTATATTTTATATAATATATGTCATATATATAATATTATATATGTAATATAATATTATATGTCTATATAATATTTAATATTATTATAATATAATATTACATATATATAATTCAATATTATATAATTTGAGTTTTAAATGAATATCTTGTTTTTACTTTTAGATATATATATATATATATTATTTATATAATTTAAATAATATGGGTTATTGTGAGTTGTAATATATTTATTAAAGGTTTATTTCACTACCATAGTTGGAAAATATAAGTGTTTTATTTAAGAATTTGTTTTTCTGACAAATATGAATAATGAGGAGATCTTGGAATTTAAAATGATATTTTAGAGGCACATATGTAAATGAGGTGTAAATATTTTAATAGGAATTTTAAAATGATTTACTTTAAAGATTGATTTTTATAATCATATGGCTTTATTTAAATTTGCATTTTGAATATTATGTATAATGGAGGAAAATAGAATTAAATGGCTAGAGTTAAATTCTTTAACATTGCTAATGTGAGTTGATATACTTTGAGTATGAACGTATAATGCAAGTTATTTAATTAATTTCATGTTCTATATTAGTGCTTGGCTCGAGTTTAGGAAACCCTAACGTTAGCTTGTTGAGTTGCCTGAAATGCTTTGTAAATGATGTTGCCTTCTTTCTCAATGTTGGGGCAAATGGGGTTAACTGTCTAATAAGTCTTCCAAAAGAGTCCTCTAGGTGGGGATGTTTCATGTATTGGTCCGATTTGTGAATCACCTTGGGAAACGTGTAGAGTTGTATTATTATGTTGTACTTGGTTTCCACGAACGGGGATTTGTGCCTCCTTGGGTTTGGGAGAGGGTTATGTGGTTGTGCCTCCTTGGGAAGGAGTGATTTTGTATCTTCGTTTCCTCCAGTGCTTGGAGAGGGTTTGACCTGTGTTTCCTCCAATGGTTGGAGAGGGTTTTGACCTTTGTAGCCTCCAGTGTTTGGAGAGGGTTTTGTACTTTTGTTTCCTCATGTGTTTGGAGTGAGTTTCCTTTATTTGTTGCCTCCTTGGTTTGGAGGGGTCGTCTTATCCAATTACCCATTGGTTGTGGTCTTTGTACCGTGTGTGTTGTCGATAGGAGAGTGGCTCTATGTGGGGTTCCGGCACACAGAGGGGTGCCAGGGTAACTCACTTAGAGTTTAAGTGATAACTTTTAAAAAAAAAAATTAATGAAAAGCTCTCAGACTAATTAAGATAATTAATGCCTCTCTCATAGCTCATTCGCTTTTAAGGTTTGAGATGAGACGAGAAGCGCAGTTGGTATGAGGGTCCGATGGCTGGTAGAGTTGTGCCTGGATAGCCCAAGATATGGGTTCTGTTGCCTTAGACAGTTGAGCCAGGGTAACTCATAACAATTGTCGTGTGACACTCGCTATGTCAACCAAGTCAGTTGTTGTACTGCATAAAAGATCATTGTTCTCTGGAAGCACT
Organism: Sequoia sempervirens; assembly: GCA_007258455.2. NCBI lineage: Eukaryota > Viridiplantae > Streptophyta > Pinopsida > Cupressales > Cupressaceae > Sequoia > Sequoia sempervirens. The sequence continues at coordinate 33,073 of VDFB02331022.1, read as the reverse complement.
GTAACTTTGTGTTAAGTAATATTGTGGTTATAGTTGTTTTAGTTTAGTTTATGCTTTAGCCTGTGTCTAGTGGTAGATGGTCTTGCGTTGGATTCCTGGTTACTATCTCCTAGCACGGGGGTTGAGCCTTTGGGTATCACACGGTTGGGTGGAATGTGCACCTTTATCCGTTGGTTTTCTTCTTGTTCGTGTGGATGAGATTTCCAGTTAGAGAGCTCATGGGATCCAGTTTCATGTCATGCTTTATCCTTTCAGTTGGTTATTATATTTTCTTGCCCCTCATTGTGATCGAGGTGGAATTTTTAATATGTAATTGTGATTATTGGATTTATCTCATTTGAGGAATGAGTGTTGTAATCTTATTGTAAAATTTAATTGTTATTGAAACCAAGTGGTATCTCTTATTCTTTGATGCAAATTATTATATATGGAATGTATGTGAACTTAATTGTTAAGTAAATCGAGTGTTGTGGTTATTTCATGTTCTTGTTTGGGTTTATGTAACTAAGTCTCGTAACCTTAGGGGTTGTTGGCAATTGGTTAGTGAACTTGCTTATTAATTGTTCTTTCAAAAAAAAAAAAAAATTAGTTCGTTTGTGTAGTAAAATTGCAACTTCCCCTAGGGTTGCGTGGCGGGGCATTACATAATTATTTAATTAATTAAATCATCCTCACATATCTTGATTGAATGACCACTGATTTCTCAATCTAAGTCCCTAATTCCACCAATTACTCCAATCCCACCGATTACTCAATCCCTTTCCACCAATTACTCTAAATTCCACTAATCATTCAATCTAATCTCACTGATTAACCAATCAATTCCTTTGATTGGATTAATCAAGTAAGTTAATTGATCAATCTATTTCCTCTCAATGGTGCTCAATCGTTGATCCTAATCTTTCATCCTTGCACCTTGATCGTTCATCTACAAATTGTAAATCTATTAAACTGTCATCCTTCTCATAATTTCATCTAGAGAATTTATAGAAAGGTCATGTTAGATTGACTATTGAAGCAAATGGAGCAAACATATACTTGCATACTAGATCATCCTTTTATCAAGATTTTGCAATAATGGGGGCTTTGTGTTGAATCAAGCAATCTAACATCCATCTTCAACATGAATACACTCAACCATGGGATGGTATAATTGTAGTTTTTTAATTCATTGTGTGTTTCATTTTTTTTTATGTTGACCTTGCTTGTTTGGATTCTTAAGCTTTGCAATTACATTTCATGGGTAAGTGGATCTTATTATCTTGTTTCGAATTGATTTTAATTCATTCATTATTACTAATCTATTGATCCATATTCCCCTTACACATTCTAGCACGCCCGATGGTGCCTAGGTCCTTAACTCTAATGTTTTTGTCAAGTTTGGTGAGAAATTTTAGGTTATGGGTCACTGACGTCTTTTGCAAGAATCACTTTTGCTAACTAGGACATTATTTTCTTAAAATCTAAATGGGATTGTCGCTATTGTTTTATCGTGGTCATCCTAAATTTGACCGCTATCGATCTAAATCTAACCACTATTGTCGAGAAAGACCATTATTGTCCCTTTTGTTTTGCAAGTTTTTGACTGTGTGTATTTGGAGTGTCATTTTGGAGTCGCTATCATCCTGGAAAGAGCCACTATCATTCTATTTCAAACTACTATCATACTATTTTTCGACTGCTACTATTAGACAAGGTCGTAGTCATTCCAAGTACAGAACCGCTATCATAGGTAATAGGTGTTGGATCCACGGTTGCCATTGTACCAAAAGGTCGACCTGTTAATGTCTGATACAACTGCCAGAGTCAACAGATCCATAGGAAGTGATTAAGCGATGTCATGAATCCTAAGGGTAGTACTGACCATCTGCCAACAATCTCCCCCTCAACATTACCTAAGGGGATTTGAACCCGACACCTCTGGCTCTGATACCGATTGTTGGCTCCATGGTTACCATTGTACCAAGAGGTCAACTTGTTAATGTTTGATACAACCGCTAGATTTAACGGATCCACGGGAGGCGGTTAAGCCATGTCACGAATCCCAAGGGGAGTATTGACCATCTTTCAACAAGCCCGCTATCGTACTATTTTTTGTTCCTAGTTTAGTTTGTCAAAGTTCTTGGATTTTCAATTTGTTACCTAATCCTAGCCCTAATAAAATTGTTGTTTCCTATGTTATTGAGATCATTTGACTTCTTTTGGTTTAGCTATTGTAGGGTCATGACATATTTTTGATATAACTACTAATCATTTTCGTGTAGGTTTGACGAACTATCCAAGACTCTTAAAGGCTTAAAATACTAACACATTTGATTGCAGAACCTCTTTCAAGATCATTTTATTTTCAAGCATTTGTATGGATGTTTTCTATTTCTTAAAGATTTACATTTGGCGCTTTAAAATGAATTTATTTTCACTTTGTGCACTAAAATTGAACAAAACAACTTGAACACTTTGATTTGGGATTAGAAAATCTAATTGCAAGGACGACAAATTTGGTTTTCAAGAATTTGTATGGATGTTTTATGTCTTTAAATATTTGAATTTGGTGCTTTTAAAACACGAAGTGCTATCTACAAACATTTCAATTGTGCTTAAAAATCTAATTGCAATGACAACAAATTAGTTTCCAACATTTGTATGAGTGTTTAAAATCTCTAGTATTTGAAATTGGTGCTTTTAAAACACAAATTGTTATTTATAACACCTCATTTGGGCTTAAAATCAAATTGCAATAAATTGTCCACTATGTCTACCATGATTGGAAAGCCAAGTACATATCCTCTCCTCCTGCATCTTTTGATGATCCTGGGTGATGAGAGACACTTTGGACTCTTTGCATTTTTCTTGACATCATCCCCTTTTTAGATGGGCTTGCCTTGAGATACATCCTGCACTAGAGAACTCAAGGCGAATCAAAGCAATTTTTCCCTCAGGCCACTATATAAATTGATTAAGGCTAAAGTTGAGATCTAACCAGTGAGTACCTTGTCTACAATTCCATTTAGAAAGGGGAGGTACCCAAGTGGTAGATAGCACCCCTAGTAGGATTGGTTAAAGCCTTAAGTGGCTTACTGGATACTCACAAGGCGTTGAGTTTCTCGAGCAGCAACTAAACACCTTATTGTAGTTACCCACCTTATTGATTGACTGTGTTGTTGGTGACATTTTCAGTGCAAGGGAGGTGTACCACACCCTAAAGTTTTTACTCACCATATGAACTCCCTTGAAATGAAATAGAAATCCCCAACTTAGCATAAGCTACTTATAGCTTTTTGGGGAAATGGTGATTTGGGTTATCCTTCCATATCAGGAGGCCCCTATATGTCTGCTCTCTTAAAGAAAAAAGTGTATACACCACTTTAGGTGTCCCTACCCTTGAGTTGAATGAGATTCCAAGTTGTGGGCTTGAAAGTGTTACCATTGGCTTCGACCTTAGGGATAAAAATGATTGAAATTTTTTGATGTGTTATTACCTGTGTAAATTGGGTTGATTTTAGCTTATCAACATTAAAAAAATTACGATCAATTCATACACTTTGTTTGCTATGTTTTATCACTTGTTGTATCTCAGACACATTATCTCAGACATTAGAACAAAAACACTCAAACTTGTGAACTTGTCAAAAAAATACCATAAAAAAACTAGAAACTATTGAAAGGGAGTCGCTATTGTGTAGTTTTACCACTACTATCTCAGTATATTACCATAGTTGACCTAATTTATGCTCATTGTTGTGCATTTGACCACTATTGTTATCACTAATTTTATGACAGTCACTATCAAAATAGATTCGCTTCTATAAACTTTGTCGCAGTTGTCCTAAGAAAAACCACTATTGTTCTAAATTCTTGTCACTATCGACCTAGATAGAAGCTACTATCATCCTACTTGCTGGCATATCTTAGAATATGTCACAAATTGGTTTCCAAATATTGTTATAAAACCTTAACATAGTTGTCAAAGAAAATTAATTATTGGACTTGTACTTACACAATCTGACATCACCATCCCACACTTTGGACTTGGTTTACATAAGATTCGTAACTATCATCTTTTGGAGACAACATCAAAATCAAACTTGCACCATATCCTATCAACATCACCATTAGTAACCAAACATCAATATAGTCTTGGAAACATATCGAACATAAGAAAATTGAACCATTATCTTGCTATTGTTTTATAGCAACCTTTACTTGCAACCTAATAGCTAGTTCAAGTAAAGAAATCACCATATTCTCTAAGACATAGAAAAACAACGATTTGAGTCTTATGAAATTTTGTGTTCTAAACTAGCATCAAATCAAAGAATCAAACATCCACTCATACTCTTATCTTATGGTTTGACCATCCAGCATCATAGTGATATTTATCAAACAACATCCAAAATCGACTCATCTCCTCATCATAGGGTTGAGTAGAAAAATCTTGTCATCCAACATCAAACTTGATCATCCAACTATCCCAACATCAATTCATAAAAAAAAACCAACAACCTTTGTCCAAAAGGTATACACACATCCCATTTGTACATCATTTTTCCAAACAAAATCCCAAATCAAAAACACCATCCCATCCCATAACTTGTAATCTCAAACTCGCCAAAGTCTTTTGAGCTCGTTTATGACTACAACAAGATCTCAACATAAAAAGAAAATGGAAGCCAACAAAAGCAGCTCTAGTGTACCAAACACCAATACCACCAATGAGGAATCTCAAATGTGGGGTTACAATCCTAGGACATACTCAACTCCCAAAGAACAACTAACATTCAAAGCTCAACTAAATCAACAACCTAGTGATGTTGATATTCACCTTAAAAATCAAGACAAATTTGCTAGGCAATAAAATCAACCTCCTAGAATCCTATAGATACAATCATAGAGGAGTAATACAGTGATAAGGAAATTATTGACGAAGTACTTTTAGAGCACTCCCAAAATCCAAAAATGCAAAAACTAATGGAAAAAATAATTGGGAAGGATCCAAACACATATTTCCTCAAACTAGCACAAAGTGGTGCCAAGCTACCTATAGAATTGAACGTTGAAATTCTTAAGGATCTCAATCTCATTCCTTTGGAGACCAATTGGTGGTAAGACAAATACCCAAAATAATGATAGATCCCAAGATACCACCATTGTTCTAAAAATCACATATCAATAATCAATATTTCCCACAAAATGTGGAGAATCCATTGTATAGACATCCTTCACAAATTGAACAAGTTGTGGTAGCTCAAAATTCTCAAGAAAATCCAAACCTATTGAAAAGTCAAAACATGCCACCACATCATGTTGAAACTAATATAATATGACCCAACATAAATGAGATATCTTGTAATACCCAACAACAAGGTCCTAGTGTTAATATGTAAAACATGGGAAATCCTCCACTAAGACCAGAACAACATGTAGTGAACCAACAAGGAAACAACCCTTTGCAACCACAACTAAATGCTAACAACCCACTTCAAGGACAACACATGTATCAACAAAACAATCCACCCATATATCAACAAACACCACAAGATCAAAGCATTTACCATGAAAATGTCCAAGATCAAACTCAATACATGCATCAACAACAATACTATGATGCTAACATGCAATATCAATATGGATCATTGTTTGCCCAAAATCCTCAACACCAAACATGCGTTTCGGAACCACAAAATGTCAATACCCAAAATCAAATGTATGTTCAACCACAAAAAAACACACACCTTCAAAATCAAACAACCCATCCTCCACAACACAACATTGGTGCACAACAACCTCCATCACAATATCAAACCTACACACCTCAACAACAACACATCATACCTCAATAACAACATAGCATACCTCAACAATAACACAACATACCTCAACAACAACAAAGCATACCTCAACAACAACACAACATACCTCAACAACAACATCATACCCTCAATCCACAACATACCCACATCAGTCCTCAAGTACCCCATCTGTCATCCCACACTCACAACATGGCCCAAGGGCCCTCATATATACAAACCCCACAATATAACACACACAACATTGCAGGGAAACAAGGTTATAACATCTCTCCTTATCAAACGAATACACCAAGTGATGATGTAACCTTACAAATCCAAAATATAAACCAAAGGATATCAGACATTCAAATTGGAAAATTGGAGAAGAGCTATTCTCTACAAGACATATGTCCATATCCCTTTGATTGATCCATATCTATGATACCCTTCCCTAAGAACTTTGAAATACCCAAATTTGAAAAATACAGTGGAAGAGGAGATCCAATGGAACATGTGTGAGAATCCTTGGTAGCTTGCATGGATGTACAACACAATGACACCTATTTAATGAGGCTTTTCCCATGAAGTCTCGGTGGTGTTGCTATCGAGTGGTTCTCTCATCTACTACCCAGTATTAAAAACTTTGATGGGTTGTCAGAAAAATATTTTAACCACTTCTCATACAACATAGAGCAAGCCATAATGGTCCCCGACCTATATAAAATTAAACAAAGACAAGGGGAATACTTTGCTTCTTACCTAAACAAATTGATACATAAAGCTAGCAAGTGTAAATGGCCTATTCTCGAGAAAAATCTTGTGGAAATATTTGTCTCTAACATACAAATGGATATTAGCTACCAACTCATCATGTTGTGCCCTAATAGTTTTGAAGAAACCATCAAAAAGGGTTTACTCATCAAAAGAGCTCTCATAGAAATGGGAGTCATTAAACTCTATAACAACAAAGACCAAGCTTCTAGTTCTAATGACAAACCTAAAATATGGGCAAAGAATAAGAACATTACCAATGATGGAGTGGTTGATGCTAAATTTGTGTGAAACATACAACCTCCTATCAATCCATAGAATAATTTCCAAGCAACTCAAGTGAACATCCTCAAAACAACACACAAAATAACTAGCTTACATATCCTAAAAAAAGCCAACAAAATAACCAACAAACAAATCAAGGTCAGGATATTCAAAGAGGGTTGCCAAGGAAAAATAATCAAACTATGAGAAAATTCACTCCATTGGGAGAAAGTCTTGAGGTAGTTATGCATAAACTCATCCAAAATAACCTTATCATGCTTTCTAATCCTGATAAAACAACTTATGATGAACGAAACTTTAAACCCCCTTGGTACAATGAGAATGATCGATGTGAATTCCACAAGATCAAGGGTCACACAACAAATAACTGCATGAGACAAAAACATCGTATAAGACTTGATAGAAAAAGGAGAGGTCGACATTGAACATCATCCTGGGCCCTCCAGAAATAGAGACATGGGAATATACAAGGATCCAATCCCTAACCATTCTAGTGGAAATAACAAAGGTAAGGGACAAGATTATTGAAAATCTAACTTCACCTACGATGAAGTCGTAGGAACCATTTGTCAAGCTGATCGAAATATCAATGTTGTAACCATACTAGGAAAAATCCCCCAATATAATTTGACTACATGAAGAGGTAAATTCACACTCCAAGGAGTGCCACTTTTAGCCAGAGTCACCATCAAGCCTTCCAATGACTACAATATTGATCAATTGAAGAAAACTCCAACACTAATCTCTATCCTTGAGCTTCTAAAGTTATCACTAGCACATAAAGAGATCCTGGAGAAAGATCTTATTGAATCTTTAGTTCCTAATGATCTTAACACTGATCAATTTCAAGCTATGGTTGGTACCATCACTTCATCCCATCACTTGGTCTTTTCTGAAAAAGACCTTCCCCAAAGATCCTTTCATAATCAAGCCTTGTATCTCAAGGTTTTTGTCCATAAAGAAAAGATCAAGAGGGTCTTAGTAGATGGAGGTGTAAGCTTAAACACATGTACCTTAAAAATGGTAAAGCAATTGAAATATTTTGATGATGTGATCAATAAAAACAAAAGTATCACCATAAGGGCCTATGATGATATGGAGAGAAACTCTAAGGGCACAATAATACTTTCAATTCAAGTGGGGCCAACAATAGTAGAAACAACTTGTCAGGTATTGGATCTTGAATTAATCTAGAACCTTTTCTTGGGACATCTGTGGATCCATGCAATGCAAGTGGTCCCTTCAACCTTTCATCAATGCTTAAAATTTCCTTAAAATGATAAGGAAGTTATAGTATACATTGGTCCTGAACCCTTCCATTACTACACAAACTTAGAAGAGAAGTACAAAATTCTCCTTCAAATACCTAGTAATGACATATCATTCCACTCATTTTCCTATGTCGAACAAGCATCACTTGCTTCATCCTCAACTCCATCTACATCAACTGATCCTCCAAAATCTGACCTCAAGATCCAAGTGTTTGACAAGGGTTGTGGAGAATACCATTTCAAACAATTGTTTTGCACTGGGGAGCTTCCCCCATCACCAAAATCCTACAGGTGACCAATGGAAATAAAGCATAGTCAAGCTTTCACCTTTGAAGTCAAACCTACTATCTTCACCAAGTGGGAAGACATGAAGGATGAAGTGGTATTCAAAGAGGACCTCTCATCATGGCTCTATAAAGAAGAACAAGAGGAACAAAAATAGCTATATCTCCTTCCTGTGGATCTTAGCAATAAAGGTTATCAGATGGCAAGAAATACAGGATGCACTAGAAAAGGTGGCCTTGGTGTACACGAACAAGGTATAAGAGAACCCATCATAATAGAACAACGTAAGAAGAACATGGGACTAGGTTATGTCTCGATAGATGTGGTTACCCCAAACATTGAAACTACCTCTTGTCAAGAAATAACCCCTACCAACATTGAGACATCAGATAACTATCATATTGAAACAGATTCCAACGAATGGGAATGGGAATCGTATGCCTCTAGTGATTATGACCTAGATACCCTCTGGGAACCTAATAACTCTGCTATCCTTACCCTTACCACATCCTTCATAATCTTTGTCAATAGCAATGATAACCCACCGTTACTTCACTCGTAGGTGATCGATTAAGATCAACAACATCACATACATGTTATGGACCTATTCTAGAAAAATGAAGCTATTGTTGATTTCATGGGAATTCAACATGGTATACCACAAGGAGATCACGAGGCTGGTTTTTTCATAGAACTAGAACATGGAGCATACTTTGGAGGGGACATTGCATCCTCTAGTCGCAAAATTGAAATTAAAAAGTCTAAAAATAAAAATGAGATCCCCTAGGGAAAACCACAATGTGGCTCTATCGGATCATGAAAAAGGAAAAACAAAGGAAGTATCTGAGCATGAAAACCTCTTTGAGGAACCCAAAGATGGAGGATTCAATCTACGCATCGTGGAGTATCAAGAAAAATTAGCATAATTGGTTGAAGGTTCTAAACCTATCAACGTTGGAACAATAGAGACACCTAAAGTAACATATCATGCAACTTCCTTAGATCCTAAGGAAAAATTCAACTTCTCAAAATTCATCAAGGCACCTCGACATATGCAGATATGCCTAGGATGGATCTAGATTTAGTGACACACCATCTAACAATATTCCTTGCATGAAAACCAGTTAGTTTCTTTTGGGTACAACTAGATAAACATAGCCCTAAAGATCAACACAAAACAACTTTTACCTATGCTTAGGGAACTTTTTGTTGGAACGCCATGCCATTTGGATTGAAGAACGTAGGAGCCACATATCAAAGAGCAATTACTACCATATTCCATGACATGTTGCACATCACATGGAGGATGATGTAGACAATCTATTGGCTAAATTAGTCACAAGAAATGAACACCTAGCTAACTTAGCTAGGATATTTGACAAATTAGAGGAGTATAACTTGCTTCTAAATCAAAAGAAATGTGTGTTCGACGTAACATCTGGGAAAATATTAGGTTAAATTGTATGTAGAAGAGGTATCGAGGTGGATCCCACTAAGTTCAAGGCTATCTTGGAAATGCCTCCCCTGAGAACATTGAAATAGTTTAGTCTACAAGGAAAGCTTTAGTCTATTAGAAGGTTCATTGCACAACTAGGAGACAAATGCCACACATTCACACACTTTCTCCATAAATATGTAACATTCAAATGGGATGGAAGGTGTGATCAATATTTTCAACATGTAAAGGACTATTTGCTTACTCCCCCAATATTGATGCCTCCAATTTAGGATAAAGCAATGATTTTATATGTATCCACAACAACAGTAGCTTTGAGAGCTCTATTTGCACAACTTGATGAACATAATAAAGAACGAGTAGTTTACTACATTAGTCGTACCCTGGTTGGCTATGAGTTGAATTATACACCCATTGAACAAGCATGTCTATCGGTTGTCTTCACAACAAAAAAGCTTAGGCATTACATGTTAACCAGACAAATCAAGTTGATATCTAAGATAAACCCTTTAAAATATCTCTTAGGAAAAGCATCTCTTATAGGAAGAATCGCTAAGTGGGTCATGATACTTATCGAATTTGACACATAATATGTTGACAAGAAGGCCATCAAGGGACAGTTGATAGCAGATTAGCTAGCAGAAGCACCTATTGAAGATCATTAACCACTCATAGCAGAATTTCCATATGAAAGCATCTTTCTAACAACTCAGTCAACCCATTGGACTATGTACTTCAACAGATCCCACACTCAGCATGACTCAAGGGTCGGTATCCTATTTCTCACACCACAAGGACACAATATACCAAAATCATATAGGATTTCCTTCCCCTGTACAAACAATATTTCTAAGTATGAAGCACTGATCACTAGGCTAAAAATGGTTGTGGAATGGAAAATTAAGGAACTACAAGTCTATGGTGACTCTCAATTACTCATAAGGTAGGTCAACGGTGAATACTAGACTAAAGATGACAAGCTCAAGCCATAAAAGAGAATGGTGGACAAATTCAAGCAATACTTTTTGGTCGTCATCTTTGAATAGATCCCAAGGGTTAACAATAAAGCAGTAGATTCTATGGCTACTATCGGTTCACTCCTTGACATACCTAAGAAAATTCCTAGATACGAATTCCTCGTAGAACAGTTGCTTATACTAGCATTTGATATCCTAGAATCCAAACTCATATGTGATGTTGTTGGTCCTAATTCACCTCGGTATGAAGACACATTGACCTATATCCATCACATAATCATACCACCCCACCTAATGGCCAATCAAAAGAAAACCTTCATCCGCCAAACTTTCCAATTTACTATCCTTGGAGATACCTTATACTGTTGAAGCCTCAATGGTACATTACTCTAATGTCTCAATGTGGAAGAAGCACAAAATGCCTTGCAAGAGGTACACAAAGGTGTTTTTGGATCCCATGCTAGCAGGCCTAACCTAATCCAAAAGTTGCTACGAATAGGGTACTACTGGCCATCACTAGAGCAAGAAGCAATTCATTTTTCCAAGAAGTATCACCAATTCCAACAACATGAAGATCTTATGCATGCACCTACACAAGAGTTGCATCCTATCACTACCCCATGGCCCTTCTCTCAATGGGGACTTGACTTAATAGGAAAGATATCACCAACCTCTTCCAATGAACACAAATTCAACATCACTACTATGGAGTACTTTACAAAATGGATAAAAGTTATTCCTTTAACTTATATCACAGGGAAACAAATAGCTAAGTTTATTCTTAACTATTTGATCTGTCGATATGGAATCCAACAGACTATCATAATAGATAATGGAACTCTATTTAATAACCAAGATGTCCACGAGCTCTACTCAAGATTCTCTATCCAATACCATTTTTCAACCCCATATTATCCCCAAGGAAATGGCTAGGCCAAAGCATCCAATAAGACCATCCTAAAAATCCTAAAGAAAACTATTAATGACGTTGGTTGTGACTAGCACCTATAGCTAACCCCATCCTTATGGTATTATAGAACAAGCATCCATACACCTAAATGTGTGACTCCCTTTTCCTTGGTCTACAGATCCAAAGCAATACTGCCTATAGAGGTTGAAATCCCATCCTTGAGATTATCATTGAAGGATCTTGTTAGCAACGAAGATTATTGGGTATCCAGACTCAATGAGTTTGAACTCCTATATGAAAGATTCTTGAGTGTATTGAACCATCTATAGGCCTATCAAAATTGGCTCAAGAAAAGCTACAATAAGAAAATAAAAAACAAGAACTTTCAAGTCGGTGATTTGGTCCTAAAGGAAAATCAAAAAATCTAGCTGAATCAAGATGGGAAAGGTAAGTTTGAACCAAACTGGCTAGGTCCCTATATCATTACAACAAGCTATAGCTTTGGAGCATATAAATTGGCTATGCTAGAAGGAGAACCTCTAGTTGAACCTCTTAACAATAGTCATCTCAATAAATTCTACACCTAAGCATATTAGAATATCCTAGGAAAAAAGCAAAAAAAGAAGAAAAAACAAAAATCAAGAAAAATAGTAAAGAGAAATAAAACGTCCTTTAAGTGAAAACCAGTTTGTGGTGCTTCTAGTATTGATACCATAGTGAAAACCTAGTAAATAGGTGCTATGTTTGAATAATACCTGCATCCTCATCTATTGACACTATCTATCTACTATTGCATCCACTCCACCCATCACATAATAAAATGTGCACCCAACCATGGCTCGATAATTGATCAAGTGTTGAACCTTGTTGCACCATATCTATCCACCATCCATTTTATCCACCTATTCCCTAATAAAACGTAATCATATTCTGAATTGGGGGAAACCTCCTAAACCTGGTAGCGAATTGGATCCTTGTTCATTCCATCAGTTGCAGAAAACTATCAAATAAAAATCAAAGACATCCAAAAAACTATAAAAATCAGAAACATCTGAAAAACTATCAAAATAAAAAACATCCAGAAAGCTTTCAAAATCCAAAACAAAACAATGTAGGCCATCTTTGGATGAGCCACATCAAGTCAAAATATAGTTGAACTACAATGTCTATGTGTTTGTCATGTAGGCAAGGCCATCATGAATGAGCCCCTGAGACACTAGGTCAATCCCTTTAGGTGTCCCTCTTGGTCTTTTAAACTTGTTCAAAAATCCAAAAACATTCAAATATCTTATCAAATCCAAAAAACATTCATAAAAAAATAGAAAACTCCAAAAATAGTATCACTCAAATACAGTCAAACTACGATGTCTCTGCGTTCATCATATAGGAAAGGCCATCATCAATGAGCCCCTAAGGAACTAGTTTAGTCCCTTTAAGTGTCCCTCTTGGTCTTTTAAACTTGGTTGAAAATCCAAAAACATTCAAATATCTTATCGCAATCCAAAAAACATAGATAAAAAGTTAGAAAACTCCAAAAATAGTATCACTCAAATACAAGTGAACTACGATGTCTTTGCATTCGTCACATAGGAAAGGCCATCATCAATGAGCCCCTGAGGCACTAGGTTAGTCCCTTTAGGTGTCCCTCTTGTTCTTTTAAACATGGTTGAAAATCTTAAAGCATTCAAATATCTTATCATAATCCAAAAAGCATTCATAAAATGTCAGAAAACTCCAAAACAATATCACTCAAATACAATCAAACTATGATGTCTCTACATTTTTCATGTAGCCAAGGCCATCATCGATGAGCCCCTGAGGTACTAGGTCATTCCCCTTAGGTCCCCCTATTTATCTCTAAATCTCTCAAAAATGTCAAAAATAACATCAAATAACCTCAAAAGCACAAAAAAAACATTCAAAAAATCCTCAAAATTCCTATCTTCATTATCACCTATCCACAATAAGCTCTCCATCCATAATAAACAATTATCGCCTTCAACCTTTGAAAATGCATTCAGCAAGAAAAGCAAACATCAAAATCCAAAAACTTCCAAGCAAAGAAATGAAAATGACTAGATCATCATCAAACTAAAACAATGCTTAAGTATTAACTACCTTACCTTTTGAGAATCATCATCAACATCCTAACATATGTCTTAATGGATAAAACATTCCTACAATAGACAACATCAATTGGTAAACAACCTGAAACATCAAAACATCTATGACAAGTGATACATCAACATTTATGTTTTTATGATCTTGTCATTTTTTATTTATCTTATTGATACATTCCCAGGATCTCTCGAGGATGTCCATAAGTATTTAGAGAGGAAGGAATGGGGAACTAATCATTGATTTTTTGTCTACTCTGTTTGTTTGATATTTTTGTAATACTACCATGGTGAATACTTTCTTTGTTCTATGTATGGATGTCATTTTGGGACAATTCATGCAGTGGTTGCATATTAGGTACTCCATACCTTTTTGTGTAAAATACTATAATTTTTTTGAAACTTATCACCCATACACTCTAATAAGGTTTCCATATGTCTAGTATGAGCAATAATACTCCTTGTTTGCAAAGTCAAAGTCCACGCAATAGATATAAAGCTACATTGGTCATTAATACCTTGGTGCATCATGTCTATTTGCTACATCAATAAGGATTGTCGAAAAACTACTTAGTCCTTCATGAAAGAAAAAGCAAACTCATCAATGCATATAATCACATATCATCAATGTATAACATAAATCATATCATCAATCATCTCATCAATGCATATCATCATAATCATTATCCATAGATTTTTAAAAAATCAGATCAATCATCTAACACTTCTATCTATCTATCTCTAATCAAGCTAATATATCTTCTGACTAACATCTACATCCTGCATCACAAAGTCAATAGTACCACATGTATCTTGCATCCACAAACTCATCAGTACATATCATATCCATCATATTATAATAAAACATCATACATCATAACATAATCCATTACATACATGCATAAATCATCCATCCATTCATATCATATAAATGCATTAGAAAAGTACAAAAACATGAGCATATAATCATAAATTATCTCATATACATATAAGCATACATAAACATCCATAAAAATCTCATAACACATATATGCCACGACAAAAAATAGTATCTTGTATATCATAAAAAATGAGAATATCATGTACATCATCAAATATCATGTGTGATATCAAAATATACAAAATATATACGAGGCCTTAAATGGGTTGATGAATGTATATATAAAAAATTTCTACATAAAGTCTATGATACAATGACATAAATATCGGATCATAAAAACATCAACCCTATTGATCCTACCTATGAGGGGCCTGCTCCCCATCATGATGTGCCCTATGATGGCTATGTGTGGGAGACAACTAAGGCTGCACGAGCGGCTAAGAAGGCTAACTTGAAATTGACTACCCACCAGATGACTCTGCACTAGTAGCACTGCTCAACATCCCGAATCTAGGACACCTCATCAGCCTGGGAACTATAGCCTCATAGAGAGTCCTATAATAGGTCATCTCCTCTATCAATGCCTCCATCTCCCTTTGGCACTGATGCCGATAAATACAAGAGGCAAGATAAATCTCTAATGTAGTCTTTTGTTGCCTCTTCGTCACCAAAGGGAGAGGGAGGCATTGATGGCTATGTGCGGGAGACAACTGAGGCTGCACGAGTAGTTAAGAATGCTATCTCAAAATTGACTACCCACCAGATGACTTTGCACTAGTAGAACTACTCAATATCCTAAATCTAGGACACCTCATTAGCCTGGGAACTGCGGCCTCATAGAGATTCCTATAATAGGTCCTTTCCTCTATCAATGCCTCCCTCTCCCTTTGGCACTGATCTCGATAAATACAAGAGGCATGAGAAATCTCTAATGTATTCTTTTGTTGACTCTTCATCACCACCTCCTGTCTCAGTGCATCCCTCTCCTAATGGAGGGCATCTCACTCAACTCTGAGTGCATCCCTCTCTACAGTCAAAATGATCACCTAGGTGTTAGCGGCCTGTTGTCGAGCTACCTTTGTATCTCTCTCTACTGTCCTGGCATCTTTGTCAGCAGTAATTTGTGCAATTTTTCCTACCATATCGCCTTGTGGGGGAGGTGCCTGGGGTACCTACTATTGATCTTGTGTTGCCTGCTGGTCATCCTGCTACTGGTCACCATCACCCTAATTGTCTTGTGCTCTTTGCACCTGCTCATGAGAAATCCTAAGCCTCTATCTATCTCCTCTTTGCCCAACAATGCCATCCATCCTACAAACCTATCCAATCACTAGCCCAGTGCCAGTAAGAGTTGTGAATCTCAAGGGTTGATGGTAGGCCCACCACTGTGTATAATCCCTAGTAATCCCCAGATCTAGGGTACCAACTACACATCCCCATCAGATAGGTGCTAATGCTCTGAACTCCATCACGATCACCCCTAAATCAGATCTCGACCCAAACGCATTGACCTCTTGGGTGTTGCATCCAAAATGGGCATGATATGCATCCGAAGGATGAGTCTGACTCTCAGCGAATTGTTTCATAACCCTATCTAGTAGATAGCTCTCTAGAATAATGTCAAGTCGGCCTATCAGCCACCAAGTCTGCCTACAAAATGTCAAATTCTCATGGTCATCATCCCAAGCCTTGCATGGCATAAAGGGTCTCCAAATGAACTATAGGATAGTCAATTAGGCAGAGTGTAGTGCAAGTAATCAAAATATCTATATGAATATGGATCCTTCAGATCATGTCAAACTATCCCATCAGGACATGCCACTACAATATTCTCCCACACCCACACATGGAGGAGATTCGTCTTGGCTGAAATTGAATTGCTTCATTGATACACAGTCTCATACATGTCTTTGTACAAATGGGCCAACACATAGAACTCAAGCATACACTTTCTCATTCTCCATAATCTGCTCGATGTAGATACCCCAACTGATAGGAAACCATCATGCCCTCCTATCAAGCATCATAGGGCCGATAATTAATCCAACCAATACCATGGACATCAGATCGACACCATCCATGAATGGAGTCAAGTCAATCTCCAAATCCACCACCTGCAGCTGTTGTACACCTAGAAGCCTCTGTATGGCTTGGGTACCCCTATGGATATCATATGTCACTAGCTCGCCATGGATCGAGATCCTCAGGATCCTCCATACATCCTCAAGAGTGATGGTACACTCTCCAGTAGGCAAGTGAAACGAAGAGGTCTCAGACCTCCATCTCTGATGCTACACCCGACTGCTACTCACAATACACTATGCAACAAATCTTTGATGCAACAAATAACAAGTCAATAAATCCAAAATAATGCAAACACAGCCAAATTTTATTGCATTCAATCAGCTTGAGACAATTACATAGATTGCTCAAAACGTTTGAATTCCAATCTACACAACATGCTCTCTCTATAGATTATTTTGGCTACCCAAAAAATCCTCTTGTAGCTTCATCCTTCTACTATTGTAACCTTCATGTTGCTTCTCCAAAAATGTCTGCACCTTTCTCTTAAGCTTCATGTTGTGAAACCTCTTCTTCCCAACCCTTCCTTCTTCTCTATACTATTATTTTTCTTGCTGCCCCTTTCATTTTTAAACCTTCACTAAGTTTTCTAGCATTTCCAAACTCCTTCACAACCCCCTCCTCTTCTCTTCTTTGTTGCACATTGCATTTCTCTTTTCCTTAGAATTTTCTCAGCTCTTCCTTAATCACCAACATCCCCTCTATCCTTTTCATGCTGCTTATTACAATTTTTATATCATAGAATATATTCTAGCCCCACCAAATCCTACATAGCCTTCCTTTGCTCTCTTTTCCCCCCCACTTCCTTATCCCCCACACCACCCACAAGTCTACTATTTTTATTGTTTAAAGAAGGCAGAAAATGGGTGGTTATTCCCCATTCTCACGCCCCACTACAACACCAAATATGGGTTGGAATTTCATTATTAAAATCCCTTTCAAATTTTCATAATGCAACCTTAAATAAGGCATTAAAACCCACAACTCATGCTTTAATAATTTGCATTTTTTTTACCTGAAATTTGCCACTTGGAAACACCTTCAATTAGCCTCTAAATAGGCATTTTCAAATGAATTAAAATATTATGGGAAAGCAAAATTCTGAATTTTCAACATGTGAGCATCAATTATTCCAACTTGATATTTTGAAATAATTATTTGGACCTGCAATCAGAGTTAGGAGAAAATTATTTATGTAATTGCAAAATAGTGTCAAGAGTGGAGCCAGGTGTCAAGCGAATAATCAAAGTTCTTCGATTTTGACAAGATTTTCCCAAAAGGTGTATTATGACTTCCTCAGGTCCTCTGAAGAAGGATTTTACCCAAACCTTCAAGTATTTTAATATTTTAAACTTTTTCAAAATTGCTAGTTGAAGTTGTAAAATAATTAACTCTTCCAAACTATGAAAGATATGCTCATGAAACCTTCACCAACCTAATAAAGGAGCTCACAAGATATAGAAAGACACCAAAAACCACCACAACACACCAAAAATGAGAAAATAAAAAGAAAACATTTTTGGGAGATGCAAGATTGCCCATGGACCTGGATGCTCCTGCATCTCTCAACTAGGGCAGTCATCATGGCCCTATGAGCTTGGATCTCTAGCAAGTAACAAATATATTGCAAACTGATGGCATCAAGGAAATTCCTCTTAAGCTCCTAGAAACTATTGACGACAATGTTACTCACAGCAACAGTGCAGATAAATTCCTCACAAGAAAACCGCAAAGATCCTATCCTTCTTGAAAGATCTAGAACAAAGACAACCTAAAAGAGGAATTCATTTAATAGGAAAAGGTTGGCTCAATTCAATCCCAAGTATCCTGTAGTCAAGTCTTGACTGTACTAGGTTCACTTCAGGGTATGATGTGATATTGTTGTTAATCTCAAAGGGAATATGGTTGTTTCTAGTTTCATTAAGAATTATAAGCATTCTGCAAAAGATTTCCAATTCAATCATAAAATAACATCATGAAATCGAAAGAATTGTAGTAGTATTTCATGAATATCCACAAATTTTTTTGCTATCACTTAAGTAGATTTAGCTTTAAGCATTCAATAATTTCATAGAAAATGAAAGATTTTCAATAAATTTCCATCCATTTATCTATTTTTTGGAACATTTTCAAGAATTTAAACATCTATTCTAAAATAAAGCATAAGAAATACTGAAAATTAAAATTTCTCCTGGTTATTCTCCATGTATGCCCCAAAGAGTTAATAAAATCAAAGCAAACTACTTTATACTTCACCAGATTGCTTCACAGCTACATATAAAATGGTGCGAGCTTTTAAAGAGAGGGGTTTTAGTTTAGACACCGAGTAGGTTCTAGATGCATCCTTAAATAACACAACACACAGTCTTGTTCGAGTGAACTAACAAAACCAACTACAAAGATTCGTGAGATAGGTATCTATCAAATTAGCTCTTATATTGATTAAATTTTATGTGCATACAAGTTTGTAGACTAGAATGATTCAAAAATAGGAAAAAAAAACAAAACTTAGAGAAGTTTTGGCTCTTCCGACATCCACCAATTCTGAACTTAAAATAAAAATAAAGCAGTAAACGACATTTAATAGGAACAAGGCCTCAAAAGTTCAAACTTAAAGTTTATCCAGAGAATCAGAAATAACAAATTAAAATGTAGCACATGGCATAAGCCAACTATCTTCAGAATCTTCTAGATGAAGTCAAAGCTTTGACTTCCTCAGCAGCAACACTTTTCACTTTTGAACTCTAGTATGCAATACTCCGCACAAATCAAGGCTATTAGCATCCTTTAGAATACCAGATAGGAAATGATGAGGCAAAAATAACCTCATCACTATAATGAACTCAATATGCAAACCTATACTTTTCAGCCCAATTTACTCTGCCAATTAATTACCTTTAGGATAAATAATTGCTCTCTTTTTATGAATAAGCGTGCATACTTTACTTCTTGGAATTAGTTGAATTAAGCTAATTTATGTTGATTTAATGGTTTAGTCTTTGAGCATTTTACAGGTCAACTTCCACTCCCGATTACCACTCTAGTCAAAAGGGGAAATGAACGTAGATCTTAACACTTTTGAAAGCAAATGAGTGGGCGTCGGAATTCCAGGAACAAATGTTATGGGCCGAGTTTTTGTAATTCTGTTATTTTCAGTTTCAAAAACTTTATGGCTCGTGTTGAGCCCCTTTAATACTTCATGTCATGGGCTTTAAAGTCCATTAGTTATTGACCAATTTGTTAAAGACTTTATCGACTGGAAAGTAGGATTTTGTTAGCCGCTTTCATATAAAAACATGTAACTGTTGCAAATGATAAATATAGAAGAATATTGTTATGTTGCCAATATGTCTTTTTGAGAAAAACTTCTATATGAATGAAAAATGAGTTTTCCTGCCACACTTTGAATTACTGAGTAATATGAATGAAGTATTGTGAATGAAGTACCAAGAAGATTTCCAGTGCATGTGATCTAAGATAGTTGTAGACACACCTGAGAGCTGGCCACTTGAGGGTTATAGATATATAGATAAGTATTTTACCTTTCATTCTGCATTTTCCTTTAATAGATAAAAATTACAGTTGAAATTTATTTTCATGTGTGTGTGTCATACTGTTAGTGTCAATCTTGCAGGTTGTAGCTAAGTCCGTAGTTTTTGAATTAAGAATTTGAAGTTCCAGAGCACCTTCCTTCAATTGTTTCTGTTAAACCATTTTATGTTAGCTGTTGTATTGTTATCTTTTGCACTAGATCAATGTTTCCTAGTTTCTTTATGAGTTTTACTTCTTCAACAATTTACACATTTTGTAGATTAATTATTTCTATGCTTTCTATCTTAGTGGTTATGTTTTTCAGATTCATATTTTTCTGCTTCTTAGTTTAGATCACTTCCAACTTTCTAGATAGATGTTTTTTTGCTTTCAAGTTTAGAGATTCCCTAGTTTAGAGTTTCATTTATCTGTTTGGTATTTAGGAAACCTGAGAGAGAGATAGCTGAGATGTCTTCTATTGCATACAGCCTTTGGACACTACCCAGTCGATATATGAATGTGTTTATTAACTAAAGTGTTAGGACCTGACGACAATCTATCACTTTTTGGCACCGTTGCTAGGGAAGCCTTTTTCTAGTGTTAGTAGGAGATATCTTAAATGCCTCTTTTAGGGATAGAAATAGTCATTTGACTTCTTTTCTGCATGGTAAGGAAACAAGGCCCCCACGGAAGATTCATACCAAAAACCCCCTTAGTCGACATGCCAACAACAAGTAGGGAGGAAGGAAACTCAGATCAAGAACTTATAGAGGAATTGACCGAACAGCCTCAACCTGAGACCTTCCCACACACCTTAGAAAGAGAACATATAATTGTAGAGTATATTCCTTTGAAAACTCCAGAAGCTCGCCCAACTGAGAGAAATTTGGAAGAGGATCGTATTCCTTTCAACTTCATGGGTGAGTGTAGAAATGTCGCCAATGATAATGATAATCCACCACCACGCACATTCACTTACCCGATTTCTATTGATGCAGATAACGATACGACAATGAAAAATATCTCACCAAATTTCTTGCCAACCTTTAGGAGTTTTTCTACTGAGGATCCTGATCAGTTTCTATTTGAGTTTAAAGTCTTGTGTCAAACATATGACTACAAGAGTGATAATTAGAAACTAAAGCTTTTCCCTTCTACTCTAAAAGACTCAGCCATGCATTGGTTTATGGGACTAGCTTCTCAGTCGATAACCTCCTGGGATGAAATGGAGTCTGTCTTTTTGGAGAAGTACCAAAGCTACTGCAAGGTTAGCAATAGGAAAGAGGAGTTGTTTAAGGTAAGGAAAAATGAGGATGAAAGTTTAGAAGATTACTTAGACGGGTTTATCTTCTTGTCTAAACGTTGTGGTCGAGAAGTCATAAGTCTCGATATTCTGAAGACCTTATTCCTTAAAGGTCTCAATGATGAAGCTCGAAGGAGCTTATATTTAATGGGAAAAGGAGATGTGTCCCAGCTGAGACTGGATGATATTATGGAATTGTGTCAAAATTTCTCTCAAACTCGAGGAGGAATCAGGAAGTTCACTCTCTTTAAAGGTTCCAATGATATCAACAAACTTCGTGAAGAGCTTGCTAACTTCAAGACTAACATTCTTGTCCAATTAAACACTACTTTAGATAGTATATAGGCTAAAACATGAAGTCTTGAAACCTTTTCCATTTATTGTCTCATATGTCGAAACAAACTTTTGCTAAGAGAATGTCCTTTGGATAAAGTTGATAAGATTGACGTTTGCCAAGTGTGTGACAAAAATCACTCCACCAACCAATGTGAGTTACTGAATGCCATCAAAAGTTCTAAGAAAAGAACAACCCCAGTTGGGGAAGAAGTGAACGTGGTCAATCAAAGAACTGGAGGCAATTTTTCCTATGGCCAGAATTCCAATCCTAACTAGAGACCCCAACCAAATTGGAACAATAATCAATGGGTCGTACCCTAGCCACAAGCACCACCCCCAGTACCTCCTAATTGGGGAACGTATCCTTGGGACCACCAGAATGGACCAATCAATCTTGGGGTAACCCTTAGTGGCCTAACTAACCTCAACAGCAGTGGTACCCTCAAAATCCCATTCCTCAATGGAATCAACCCCAACATCAGTTTCACACTAGCCCCAGGAGAATGCCTACTCAACATCATAATTTTCTACCACCTCCCCAGAACACCCAAAAAAATGAACAAGTCAACCAGCCACCACTTCTGACACAACTAGTCCCCAACCCAAAGAACAATCACCCAAATACTCCAGTATATTTTGCAGAACAAGACAATGTCATTGGACCTAACGCCATACACTATGGAAATCTGCAATTGAGGTTTGGTAAAACACTTTCGCAACTGACTATTGAAGAAATCATCGATGAACCTATTAAGAAGCTTGTTGAGAAAAACCCCATAACATCCACATCTATAGAACCTGAGCCCGACCCGCCATCTTCAGCTGGAGCTTTCGACCTACCTCAGGAGGAGGGGGGTCAGTTTCTAACTGAGCTTCCGAAGGATCTCGCATCTAAGGACAAAATCAAAGCACCTTTTTTTGGAGTGACTGCAACCAATTCCTATGGAAGATGCTCTGGAAACAACCTCAACCACTGAGACTGCATTGATACAAGAAATTAAACAATTGCATATTGAAGTTCCCTTGTTACAAGCAATTAAAGAGATCCCTAAGTTAAACTAGATAATTAAATAGTTGTGTATTAAGACCCCGGGGAGAAAGCCAAAATGAATCAACACCGTCCACATAAATGGGTACCTAGTTGACTCGTTGGCTGGGACAACCACTGCTCTGAAGTATGATGATCCAAGTACTCCGCTTATAATAGTGACAGTTAATGAGGTAGCAATGCCTAATCCTTTAGTGGACCTTGGAGCAGCTATTAACGTGATGATTGTTGATGTGATGGACAAATTGGGACTTACTGATCTACGCCCCACAACTACAGTTTTACAGATGGCAAATCAATCCATAGCTATTCCAAAGGGCATCATTGAAAACGTTCTTGTTAAGGTAGATGGATGGGAATGCCCCGTAGATTTTTAGATAATTGAATCCCTTACACCTAAGGATAGCTACCCAATAATTCTAGGACGACCACGACTGGCTACTGTTGCAGCCAAAATTGACTATAGGGAGGTAGGAATGACCATCTCACATGGATCTAATAGAAAACATTTGTTTTTATATCCTCCTGCCAAACCTGCCAAACACAATAAAGTATGGGTTGATGAACCAGAAAGCCTCAACGAATAGGATAATTTTGCTTCATTGGCCATGGTAGTTATCAAACAACATGGTGAAGAATTAGAGGATGAATTGCAGAGCAATGTGGAAATTCTTACCATGGATTCGGGTAGTGAGGAAATGTCAAATGTAGAAGAAATCCTAGGAAATCCAATCAACATAGATCATGCATAATTTGATAGTGCCAGTTTCATTGGATTACCTTGTCCTTTGATGAACTTAGTTCCAAAAACTCACCATTTCTTTGCAGATGTTGCCCAGCTTCATAAAATTGTACCTCACAGTTGTCCACTTAACACCCTAATAAGGCCCATGTACACTGTCACATCCAACTATCCGGGAGTCAAAACTATTATGTTGCTGCCAGGAAAAGCTTTGAACATCAACAATTGGTTGGCTGAGATGGAAGAACAAAGATTGTTTGACACCCTGGTGAATAGATCTAAAGCATTTTCTTGAGACTATATAGATATGAGAGGAATACACCCTAGTGTTTGTACGCATCATATCTATACTGAGGATGTTCGACCTATCCGCCAGCCACAATAGAGACTCGATCCTGCTCTGAAAGACATTGTTAAAACTAAGATTGAGAAACTCTTACAAGTAGGATTTATCTATCCAATTTCTGATAGCAAGTGGGTGTCACCCTTGGTTGTAGTTCCAAAGAATAATGGGAAATGGAGAGTGTGTGTAGACTATAGGGAACATGCAGAGATTATTTCCCCTGCTATTTGTGGACCAAGTGTTGGGTAACTTGGATAGGAGGAAATATTTTTCATTTTTGGACGGATTTAGTGGGTACAACCAAATACAGGTGGCAACAAAAGACCAGGATAAGATGACCTTCACCTACCCTTGGGGGAAATTTGCATATTGGGTTCTTCCCTTTGGGCTATGTAACACTCCTGCAACATTTCAAAGGGTCATCTTGGCTATATTTTTTGAGCTAGTAAATGAGTGCGTGGAAATTTATATGGACGACTTCACTGTGTACGGTTCAACTTTTGATGAATCCCTCATGAATCTAGATAAGGTGTTAAAACGGTGTGAGGATCATCATTTTTCCCTAAGTCACGAGAAATGTTTGACTATGGTGGAACAAGGAATAGTGTTGGGACATCATATTTCAGCTGAAGGGATTAAGGTTGATCCTAAAAAAATTGAATTCATACAACAACTCGAAATCCAAAAAACTCAGACTGATGTCAGGAATTTCTTAGGGCATGTTGGATACTACTGAAGATTTATAGAAAACTTTAGCAAAATCGCAGCCCCTATGTTTTCTCTCCTTCAAAAAAATGTAGACTTCGTTTGGACACTTGAGTGTCAATCTTCATTTAAAATTATCAAGGAGAAACTTATATTTTCCCCTGTCCTCCAAAGACCCAATTGGAGTCTTTTATTCCATATCTATGTTGACGCATCTCATGATGCCATTGGAGTGGTTCTGGGGCAAGAAGATGAGAATGGGGGAAAATATGCTATATACTTCATCAACAAGAATTTGACGCTAACAAAAAAGAACTATACCACAATGGAGAAAGAATTCTTGGCTGTAGTGCATGCAATCAAGAAATTTTGACATTATGTTACGAGATATAAAGTTACATGCATACAGATCACTCAGCCATTAAGTATCTCATGAACAAACCAGTGGTAAATGCAAGGATAATTATGTGGTTACTTCTCCAAGTTCAATGTCACAATTGTTGACAAACCAGGGAAGTCCAATGTAGTCGCAGACTTCTTATCCCAGATTAAACATGATGGTGATTGTGCTCTGGTACAAGATGAGTTCCCAGACGAAAATATGTTCGCCATCTCCACTAAAACTCCTTGGTTTGTCGATATTGCAAATTATTTGGCCACTATAGAAGTGCCACCTCACTTTTCATCAAAATAGAAGAAACGCCTCGTCAGAGAAAGTGCCCCTTTTAAATGGATTAATGTAATCTTGTTTTGGTGCATACTTGATATGGTTTTATGACGGTGTGTGAGGGCAGATGAGACCTATAGTATCCTCAGAGCCTATCATGATGACCCTTGAGGAGCGCATTATTCTACTAAAAGGATTGTTGTCACCTAGAAATGCACCCTATGCGAAGTTTATAAAAAAACTAAGCTTTTTGGTGAAACATGGGATCATTTCAAGGCTGTGGGTCACCTAAAGTTGAAATGAACCTCCGGAGAAGGCCGGCTTCCTTTGGGTATCACCTAAACTAGCGATTCTGTGAAGGTAAAAGGAGAAGGAATGCATACAAATAATGAAACTAAACTGAACTATTTCTATGGTGATACACAGAGTTAATAAGAAATCATGAAATAGACATAGGAAGAACATACACTAGAAAGTAAAAGACAGCATTTTCACTTACTTATCATAACCCCTTTAAACTCATGCGCTATTCTTAACAGGCTTGCTCTACATGCATATCTTAGGAAGGAAAGATGAATTTCACAACCTTAGGTATGAATACAGATTTTTAGAAAAACACAGCTAAGAACTTACATAGTCTAAAATACAGAAATGAGAGTAATACAAACATTAACAGTATCTTCTCAGGTAAACTCTGTGTTATACTCCAGATTCCAGTTGAGTTACAAAACATACATTTAGTTGAGAAAGGATTGATAAAAATCACTAACTCTTTTGAATGCACAATCTGAACTATCTACAAAAAGGAAAAAAAATGCCTTATATATCAAACTGTGTCGGCCCCCCCTTAGGGTTCACAAAATATCGGTCTCAGAAAAATCTATCCTAAGATCTTTTGATTGAATTAAATGCTACACCCCTGCGTGTCCTTGTTGTGTGTGTCAGTGAAGAGCTACTGCCTGGAGAAACCCCTTAGATCTTTTGAAGCTACCAGATGTATTTACTTCTAGTCCTTGTGTCCACCTACTGAATCCCCCTGTTGGGCGCCTTGAATGCTCTTGAGTCCAGAACAGATACACGTTGATTCACATTATGTTGATTCTCTTGGCACTGGTCAAGCTGCCAATGATTCACCCGTAGCTCTCCTTGATTGGCTGGGCACACTACACGCAGAATCTCGGGCAGTCAAAAGCTTCTCCTGTTGAATCGCATGTCGGTGAGACACTAATCGTCTCTCCCCGATGCGATTAAATCTTCCCGCAACCGTCAGCATAACATAGAGCTGTCGCTAAGAGCTCTTAGCGAGCCCAAAAGATCATACTGATATCGCCTCTGTGGTTTCCAAGACAGCCGATCGTCGGTGAGACGATTTACCAAAGGCAAAACATTACCCCGAGAACCCCCTCCCATTGATTCGGCAAGAGCTTATTGATATCACCCCGAATGCATTCCATTCCACCGGGCTCCAGATTTCTTTCAGCAAGACATTATCAAGTTGGGAAGACTTCATAGCGAGGCTCATTGTCTTGCCGATGTTCCTCCTTTCGCTGAGACTACACTGTGTTGACAAGACCTTACCGCGACGACTGGGAGCTCTGCCAATGTCATTTATGTCAGGGAGACATTCTGCTAGTCGGTGAGACTTCCTGCCGAACTCCTCGTGTTACACCGAAGATCTTTCCCCGTTTGCCAAGACTCCACTCCGTCGGCCATACTCACATCGATATGACTTCATTGGCAGGACCGTTGGCTTTCGGTGAGACTTTAATAGTCGTTGGGACTTCATGGCAAAGGCATCTCCTCTTGGAAATCTCTTTGTTGTCGGTGAGACACCGGAGTCGGGGAGACCTTTCTCTGACTTGAATGCTATGCCGAAGGCTCCCTGTTGTCGGGAAGACTTCATCTTATCGCTGAAATATCTCGGCGAACTCAGCTCCTACGCCGAAAGCCATCATCTCCATCCGAGCACATGATTCCTTAATATGTCGGGGAGACATTGGAGTCGGGGAGACCTTACCCTTATCGCCGGGACATCTCTCTGAATGCTTTGTTATGCCGAAAGACTTGCTTTCCGACAAGCTCCCTTTCCTGTCGACGAGACTTCGACTATTCGCTGGGACCCTTCATCGAGCGCCAGAAGTTACCCCAAAGCCCTTGGTCGCCATGAGTCTCCCCGAGCTCACGATTGAATGGCCTATCGGCCAGAGAAATCCATGCGATAAGAGGTCATACCAAACCCTCAATGTTATAGCGATAGGCTCTATAGCTTCGTTCGGTAGGATAGAAATTAGGTCACAGTGACCTGTTCAAAATGGAAAGTATCAAGCAGCCAGTTGGCCAGACAGTGAAGATGTCATGCCGACCTGGCTCTAATGGAGGCTAAGCGTAGAATATTGAGGCATGTTTCCAATAGAGCAGGCCTCCCAACTAAATCCCCTGTGAAATGTCATCATATGTATAGAGTAACCCTCAATGGAGACGTCCCATCTGGCCCTTATGAACATCTGCAACGGAGATGCCTTGCTTGATTGAGTCCTAAGGGTGAAAATTAAGTAACAAGGACAACTCACAAGATTTTGGGAGCAGGATACTACTAGCCTTCAATGCATAAGGACATTAAGAAATACTTTCACCGATGTGATGAATGCCAAAGGGTAGGAAGACCGACAGCCTCTAATGAAATGCCCCTACAACCTCAAGTAGTCCTTGAACCATTCAAAAAATGGGGATTGGATTTTATCGGCCCAATAGCCCCTCCTTAATAGGGAAAAGAATACATCCTAGTCTGTACAATAGAATAGGTAGTTGATTTCCTCTACAATAGAATCTTCCTCAAGTTTGGAGCCCCGAGGACAATTGTCACAGACCAAGGCCTTAGTTTATGTCTAAATTTTTGTTGACATTCACAGATCACTTCCAAGTAAGTCACAAGAATTCCTCACCCTACCACCCGCAGGAAAACAGACAAGTTGAGGTCACTAATAGGGAGTTGGAAAATATTTTGACAAAAATAGTGTCTTTGGGTAGGAAAGACTGGGCTAGAAAAATACCGGAAGCTATTTGGGCCTACAACACGACTTGGAAATCAACCACTGTCTATAGCCTCTATGAGTTACTCTTTGGGAAGAAGCCCCTCTTACCCATTGAATTCGAAGTCCAAACCCTTAGGACATCCATGGAATTGGGCATGGATCTCAAACGAGCTCAAATTGAGAAAGTTTTATAGCTTAGCAAACTGGATGAACTTCGTTTGGATGTCATCCATCAAACTAAACTGATCCAACAACAATGTAAGGTCTGGCATGATAAACATATCAAAGAAAAAGAGGTCCATACTATGTATTGGGCATTATTGTTTGATTCCAAATACAAGGACCATCAAGCAAAACTTTAGACGCACTAGCTTGGACCATACAAAATTTTTGAAGTGTTTGTTAATGGTTCGATCCAGCTGAAACCTATTGATGGTGAGACCTAAACTCTTCTAGTTAATGGGAATCAATTACGCATCTATCATAAGCCTGTTAACAAGGAGGAGTTTACAAAAATGGTAGAAACTCAGGGAGAAATCTACTGCATTGACTATGTTGTGGCAAGGTCGATATAGTTTCAATAAATAAATAAATAATTTAATTTTTTTTTTAATTTCTTCATTAACTTCACTATTTGGACTTGACTAAAATTTTATTCATGTTTTGCAGGACTTCATCTTTTTGGAAAACACAACTTTGGCGCACCCTATTGCGATGCTCCAGAATTGGTCAGCTAGTTGCTACAATGCTCCAAAAATTGTTGTTGCATTGCTCTAAAACCTGTACGATGGACTTGACCCACTCCTCGTCCTGATCCTGTATTCTGACGCATCACTCCATGATACTTCGGGAAGCCAAGGCCAAAATGTTACAATGTTCTTCCCTCCAGTTGCATCTTTTCAGTGATGCTCCAAAAATTCTGTTGTTTCTTCCTCCTGGCTGCATCTTTTCAGTGATGCTCTAGAATTCTATTGTTTCTTCCTTTCGATCACATCTTTTTAGAGATGCTCTAAAATTCTACTCGGGTGCTCCAGAATTCTATTTGGATGCTCCAGAATCTTTTGGTTGTTGCTCCAGCTGCATCTTTTAGCGATGCTCTAGAAATTTTGGTTGCTGCTCCAGATGCATCTTTCAGCGATGCTCCAAAAACTTTTGGTTGCTGCTCTGGCTGCATCTTTTAGCAATGCTCAAGAAATTTTTGTTGTTGTCTCGGTTGCATCTTTTCAATGATGCTCCACAATCTTTGATCTTTTTACCATGTTCTGATGACCTCTTGCGATGTTCTGGAACTCTCCTTTGGTTGCATTTTTCGGTAACACTCCAGATTTTTGTAAATTTTGTCTTTCCAGTCTTTTGATTTTTCCTAAGTTGCGTGCATGCCTAGCATTTGATTTTATGCCACATTGAGATCTGCTCCCTAAATATTATTCATCCACATCATACCAAACCCCTCCATAAAAAAAATTTATTATGATACCCTTTTTGTCATAATAATATCCGCCACCACTTCAACCATCCCATTCATGCCATTATTATCTGCCGCCACCTTCGCCAAGCATATGACTATTCAATTACGTTAGCATAGGTAAGTGACATTTGATATAATGACAATACATAAGGTACGTGCGAACTTATTTATTTAAAAGAGTCATTACTTATTTTGAATAAATGTTAATTAATTGGCATGATCCGTTCCTCCCTTTAATTTTGAAACTTGCGCCTTTACATGATTGCTAAAAGTACGACAGTAGTTGTGCAATTCCCCATGAAAACCTGTCATAATTGCTCAGTAAGGTGACAAGAAAGGTGATAATTAACCTCTCCTCCATTGGGTACATCAATGCAAAAAAAAATTATTGTCTGCAATTCAGTAAGGAAAGAATTATAGAGTTCTGCAGAATTTCACCGACTAAAAAGAAAATGAAGCAAAGAGAATGGGAGGAGCTAAGAAGAAGTTTGAGCCAACTTCTGCAGCTCCATTGTTGGCATTGGGGAATATAGCAACTCTATTTTAGAAATTTGGGTGGCTAGAATTCATGAAGCAATTTGAAGGGTATACAGAGCAACTTGTGAAGGAATTTGTCGAGAATTTTGTAGATGGGCAGACAGTGGTGCGTGACAAGCGATTCCGAGTAAGTACGAAAACCATTGCTCGTCTTTCCGGTCTCGAAAATAAGGGAATTAATTTGAATGAAAATTCCCATGTTGTTGGATATTGTGGTTGTGTTTTTGATATGTGGTTGTCATTGATGTCAACACTATTAGCATTAATTCATTAGAAGTTGTATATGTCGAGGATATTGTGAAAATTGTAATGAGATGAGTTGCAGGTTGTCACTGGTGAAGTGAAGTTCAGTATGTCAGAATTTTTTTTACATTGATGATCAGAGGTTGTGGACTAAAGGGTTTGTTTCTGAGTGTATCTAGTTTATCCATGTCACGTTTCAAAGATCCACGTGAAGATTTGATTGAGTTATGAAGATTTACATTCTGACAATTTTTCTGTTGCTTCAGTTTGTGTTCCTGATTGAAGATGATGTGATTTCAATTAGTTCAGTTGTTGCAGATGCTTCTTTGGTGATTAGTGATGTTTGTGGATGCTTCTAGATTGTGCTCTATCTTTGTTGTACGTCTGCATTGATCGTTGTGCTTGTGGTTGGCAATTTTCTCTTGCATGTTCATGTTTTTCTTATTCTTGGCCAACATGGTAGTTGTAGCATGTTGTGGATCTTCGAGTAGTTAATTGAAGTTTTTTTCGCATTGGAGATGTCGATTTGGGTCTTCACTAAGTTGTGGCCGACCTTGGTTGATTCGCATTAATAATCTTTAGTATTTTGGGCTGGCAATGTATATTCATTTTATTATTTTGTTGAAGCCGACATGTAGGGATGAAATTTCTTGTTGCAAATATATAAGAGCGATTGCTTATTCGAATTGAGGTATGCTTCTATGTGTATATGTGTGAATATTGATCTAAATCATTTGAAGGCAAAGAAGAGTGTGAAGAAGAGTAAAGAAGTGTTTATGCGCTTAACCAGGACTATGATAAGGCATTAGTAGATGCTATTTTGTCAGTTCAAATCCCTGTGGATGTAATCTAATTCTTTCTGTAAGATAGTGTGTCTTCCTTTGGGTGGTTAGCCCTGTTGTAATTGAGCAGTGAGCTCTAGGCAATGTGCTTGAATGCAAGTGCATTCCCCATATTTTCATTTCTTATACTTTTAACATGGTATAATCTTGTGGACTGACCTCCACTGTGGTTTTTCCCCTAATAGGGTTTCCTCGTAAAAAGTCTTGGTGTTATGTGTGTTTCTGATGTGTTGATGATTTATGCTTTCATGGTTATTAATCGGATTAGAGAATAATGTTAGTAAGTTGAATAAGTTTGAAATTATGTGACAACTAATTCTTCCCCCCACCCTCAGTTGTTTTCCCTTGTGTTTCCAACAATTGGTATCAGAGCAAGTTCCTTGGAAGAAGCTTAACAGCTTGAGGTGATCCGGGATGACGACTTACAAGAAGGATATTCCGAGATTTGATGGAACAAATTATTCTTTGTGGAAGACTCGAATGGAGTGTCATTTGAGATGCATTGGTGAACCCTTCTAGAACATTACATGTAATAGGTATGTTATTCCTCAGAATGGTCCTATTACTACTGCTGAGATTACAGATGTTGAGTATAATATCAGGGCTAAGGAATCATTGTTGAGTGCCTTGATTGATTCTGAGATGAAAAATGTTATGGATCTAAAGACTACTTATGAGATCTGGAAAAAGTTGGAAGCCTTGTATGAAGGTGATACTAATGTGAAGATTGCTAAGTTGTAGAGTCTGAAAGGAAAATATGAAAAGTTGAGAATGGTTGATGATGAGAACATTACTATTTTTATGCAAAGAGTGAATGAACTTGTGTGTGGTATCAGATGTGTCGGTGGATAGATAGATGAATCAGAGTTTGTTGCTAAAGTGCTTAGATCCTTTCCTGATTCTTACAAAGTCAAAGCTAGTGCTATTGAAGAGCTTCAAACTGTAACAAATGTAACCAGAGACATGTTGGTTGGTAAGCTTACTACTTTTGAGTTGAGTGAATTTGGTGATGCCCTTCCTAAGTTTAAATCTGCATTTAAGGCTACTACTTCCAGAAGAGATAGACACAGATATGATCCGGGTGAGATTTCATCTAGAAAGACATTCAAGTATGAGGATG
Source organism: Sequoia sempervirens (assembly GCA_007258455.2). NCBI lineage: Eukaryota > Viridiplantae > Streptophyta > Pinopsida > Cupressales > Cupressaceae > Sequoia > Sequoia sempervirens. The sequence goes on along the minus strand of VDFB02331022.1, from coordinate 333 downwards.
AAATCAAACAAATTGAAGAAGAATAAAGAGAGATGGAAGAGATAGAAGCACTTATTGTCAAAACAGTATCGAGAGGAAAAGGTAAGTATGAAGGAAAATTGCCTCTTAAATTTTTTTCTTGCAATAAGATAGATCATTTTGCATCAAGGTGTCCGAAAAGAGCTCCTAAACCAAGACATAACAAGCCTAGATTTCAAAAGAAGTGTTACTATGTTGTTGATGAAGGTGTGATGCATGATTAAATCTAATAAAGGAAATAGAAGCGGGATGATGAATGGCATTTATCATTATCAAGGAAAATAATCATGCATCTACTAAATCTACCTAGTTGTA
>VDFB02331020.1:0-13211 GCA_007258455.2 Sequoia sempervirens | reverse complement strand
ATAACCCATGTTTGCTCAACCAAACATCAAACCAGGTCGATACTGAGCTGATCAACTAAATCAGGTGCCCTGCTAAAAATAGCAACTCCTGCCTGCCTGACTTACTATAAATAGTAAGTACCTCTAAATTGCTCTATGAGTGTCTGCAGAAGCCCAAACCTGAACCAACTGCTGGAGTGATGTTCCCAATGCTGGATAACTGCCTCAAGTAATCCTCTAAACACTTCTGCCAGCCTACGAGGATCTGAATAATAGGCTAACCTCTGACACAACAATACTGCCTAGGAAGGGGACATTACAGATTGATGGTTTCAAGCAGTGGGAAGGCATAGTTGTTCACGGGAAAGCATAGGTGTTCACAAGAAGGCATAGGTGTTCATGGGAAGGAACAAGCACAAAGGGAAATCCAAAAACATCAAGGGATTATGTGTAGGCTCTAGGGAAGTTGAAGGGATGCTAAGGAATCATGCACAAATGCCAAGGACAATGCACAAGTGTAATGGCTATGCATAAATGCTAGGGAAGTTGCACAAGTGCCATGCAAGCTGCAAGGACACCAAGGGATCATGCATAAGTGTCAAGAGACTACACAAGCACTAGGGGTTATGCACAAGCACTAAGGTAACTATACAAATGCCATAGCAATGTAGTGTTTGAACCGAAAGAGCCATGAATCTACAAAGATGATCAAGAGCTTGTGTGTGAGAGAGGATGGATTGATGGTTCAAGGCAGTGGAGAAGCATGGGAGAGAGGGTTGTAAAAGGGATTAACTACAACAATATTAAGGGTTACATTGTCCAAAGCATGCTTGGAGCTTTTGTCCCCATCCTTATTGTTGTGACCTTTTTCACACAACGCCCCATTGAAAATGGGGACCCCCCTAATTTTTGCTTCGTTTCGAACTTTTGGCTTGTTTTGTCATTGTCTCTCTTTTCTGATGTCTGTCTTTCTGGGGATGCACCCGCCTGGATTGAAATTTTGGCCAAGTCTGAGAATTAAGGTTTGTATTTCTCTAGTCAATCTGAGGTCAAATGAAGTGAATAAATTGAAATCTGAGACTAACGTTGTTGTCAGCATGCTTCCAGCAGGCTCTCAGCTAAGTTTCATCAAATTTCGACAACTTACTATTTTTAGTAAGTGTGCAATTCAGGGCGTTCTTTCAACACTTTTGAGGTTTCGACAGTTACATTGCATCCAGGACATGTCAAGCTGCTCATCTGCAAATTTTGAGCTGAAACGGACAACTGTCTATTTTTAGCAAATTCAGCTTCCAGAGCAGACTTTAGGGTTTATATGTGAAGTTTTCTGATGCATGTCTGCATTTTCTTTCTGGGTTTTCTGAAACCTACGCAGTGATATAACATGCAAAATGAGATAGTGACTTTCAGAATTCAGCCTTCAGAGGCTAATTTTAGGGTTTGCATGTCGGGGTTTTCGGCGCATGTCGGGTGATTCCTTGTGGGTTTTTCGAGGGCTTCGCAGTGGTGTGACATGCAAAGCGAGATGATCAGTTTTCAGAGACTTACTATTTTTAGCAAGTCCATTTCGGCAACTGCCCAGCGCATCAGGACCACAAACAGGGCGAAGTGCAACAGAAATGAGGTCAAACGGAGGTCATTTGATCGACATGCAAGTCAAATTAGGGTTTCCAACTTTGGGACCCAAAATGAGGGGTAAAATGCCAGAATTTTCGAAAACCGGTGTATCCCACTGCGATCAGTGTTCTTCAAGCTATCCGCTAGTAAAATTTGAAGGCAATCGGAGCACTTACTATTTATAGTAAGGCGTTCCAGAAACTGGCTAAAAATAGTAAACGAACGTCAAGCGCCAGTATGAATAGGTAGGTCATCGGATGAGGAGCACGCCATTCAAATTTCAAGTCAAACGGAGTTGTGGAGGTCTCAGAAACGGGCAGTTGCTAAAAATAGTAAACCACCCTTGGAAATGTGTTATAAATAGCAGGCCAGCTCAGGATAGCAGTGTGAACGAGTTGACAAGGTCATGAAGGTCCTGTGCTTAAAATTCCAGATCAATCCAAGCTTCAGAAGTGTGAAAATTTAAGGACTTACTATAAATAGCAGGACATGGAGAAGCTGGCAGAAGGAAGGAAAAATGGCTAAGTCTAAAGCTTATCCACCTTGACCTCCTAAATGTGCCCAAGATGATTGGCAGAAGATTGAAAATTTCCAAGTTTGAACTTTATCCTGCTCCATGCCTGAAATGCGCCCTCTTCACAAGCATGAGATAAAAAAATTTCTAAGTCAAGGTTTCATCTTGTAGGCACCCTCAAATGCGCCCTCTTGGAGGCAGGTGTGAAAAAGTTTCTAAGTGTTAAGCTTCATCCTCCTCCCTATGTGTAATGCACCCACTTCAAGCTAGTTGTTGAAAAAGTTTCTAAGGCGTTGGTGTTTGATCCACCTCCATAGGTGAAATGCGCCCATCCTCCTGCCAATATAAAATGCGCTCAAGCTAGAAGAGAAAGTCAAAGAGTCAAATGCGTTGTAAAAATGTTCATCCCTCTCACCCCCTCAAATGTGCCCAAATGAAGGCATGTGAAGACAAAATGTGTACATGCAAGGAAGGAAGTCAAGGGCGTTGAAAGTCAAAATCCTCTTGCACATGCTAAATGTGCCCACCTCACAGGAAAACTATGAAAAATGGCTAAGTGTTAAAGTATATCCACCTCATACCTCTAAATGCACCCATCCTCCCTCTCAATGTGCTAGATGCGCCAAAGTGAGGGTGATACAATATGTTGGGTGTTGAAATCAAATATATCCTTCATGACATGCTATATGCACTCAAGGCATTTAAAAAAGAAAATTATCTAAGTGAGTTGATAAAAAAATTCTTCACAGGCAAAATGATTGATTTTAATTTAAAATTTTATGTGGCAGGGATGAATTGGCTGTGAAATATGTCGGGAGGTGCCAGCTTCGCGAGGTTGATAAAATTTTCAAAGCAATGCAAGAAAATAAGCCCAAAGATGAAAAATGGAAATAAATTTGATGAGGAATATTTTCTAAGGTTTAAAATTCAAAAAAATTAAATGAACCCCTTCGTTTGTAGACCCATGAATTCCACACGTTCTGAAGGGAATTTTCTTTTGGGTATTGAAGATCTTCGACAAGGAGTGGATTTCAAAGTCTTTTGCACTTTGCCAGGGCTTTCAAGATGGAAATTTTGATCGGCACTTGAATTATGAAATTTTCCTAAGGAAAATTTAAAAAATTTCTAAGGCAAAAGGAGTAAAATGTGTTGTTGAAATAAAATGCCTTAAGTGATGAATTTGAAATTGAATGACTAGATGATTTTTTATCAGGTTCCTGATAAAAGCAATTTTCTGGAGCCAGAGTTGGATGAAATGTCAGAGTGAACGCCTCAGCCGGAAAAGTGAAGAAGATGCAGTTGAAGCTAACACTTTTAAAAGATGATGCACCCTTAAGGAAGATGAAATTTGTCTAAGGCATTGAAATATGATGCACGGGTGTTGTATGCCCTAGCCTACAGATGATAAAAAAATCGTGAGGAGAGCAAAGTTGGCTAGAGAAAATCGATGAACCCTTGGAAGTTAAAACATGAAAATCAGGTAAGTAGGGTGGGTTTATATTATGAAGAGTTTCGATGCTCTTCTCCTTGCTTGTTTTGCAGGAGGAACGTCGAGACCAAGCGGTGATGACTTGAAGTGATGAAGCAAATAGTCCAAGATGACAGAATCATGAAGCAAGTACTTGGAAGAAATGGCTAAGTGTTGGAATTTCTCCTCAAAGACCCAATATGCACCAAACACAGTCAGGCAAATGGCAAGCGTGAATCCAAGACAAGAGATTCTTCCAAGTTCAGAATGAAGGAAAAGATGAAGGCTCAGGCGTTGTCAAACAAGTTAAAAGGTTGCCACCTTGAAGTCAAATCAAGAACGTGCCTGTCATACCATTCCAAGAAGTTGAAGCAGTGTGAAAGCGTTTCCAAGCTGGAATCTTCTAGAAGATGGTGGCCATTAATTGCTCATTTATTACCCCACTCTTCTCTATGGCGGTTTTTAGGGTGAATCTTGTTTAGGGCTGAGGTGGCTCGATCTAAGCCATCCAGCCGATTGTAATCTGAGTCGTCCACTGGACTTGGCCAACTATAAAAGGGGCATCCCCCCTCATTTGTATCTAGTTAGAATAGCAGAGAAGGAATAGAGAGAAATTGATAGAATAGAAAGTAGAATAGTTTGATAGTATAGTTTAGATTGAAAAGGAAGGAAAGTCTTCCCTTTGAATACTTTCTAAGAAGTTGTCGTGAATGCTTTTATAATAAAAGAATTTTTCATTGATGGTGATTTCTTCTTTGTTATGAGTAGTTGTCAAGACTTCTTCACCCTTCCAATTCACGTAGCATCTTGAAGTAGCTTAAAGTAAAGTAGATTTCATTTCATGCAAGTACTTAGTAATTGTGGAATGTGGTGCTCGATTTGAACAAGACTTCGCTTATCCATACCACTAGCGGGCTCGCTGACAGTGGGTTCGCCCTGCGTGGTCAACTAGATTACTTTTCAAACTTAACTTCGATTGTGATTCATGTGTTTGTATGCATCGTCTTGATGGTACCTACATGTTGAGTTATAATCTGAACACCTTTCGCTACTCCTCTAAAGATTGCACCTGTTTTGTGGAAGTTGTCCGAAGCGAGGCAAAGCAAGGCTCGGTTGAAGTCTGTAAGAATTGATCGCCATGCCCCACACCTTAGAGTAGATTAGAACCTTCTTACCCCTACACTCATTTTAAATTCAATTCATTTCTGGTTAGCATTAGGAAATTTGCACTTACCTGCCAAATCATCCGAATTACATGAAAGCCCTTAATCTGCTGTCTGCTATCAACTGCCGAACAATTGTGTAAGTCCCCTTGAAATACCAGCAAAACACATCGAGCCAACTGAGGGTATTCTATTGCATGAAGGAACCTTGGAGTTAAATGCATGATCTATCTCGCAATCTTAGCATGCAGGAAACTTTGTTCAAGAGAGAATAGAGTATCCGTTGGGAAACTTTATTCTGTGTTGGTGCGGTCACGAAAATCACATCAACACTTATCAAGATCAAAAGTGGGAAAGGAGGGTGGATTGGATACAATGGAATAGGTGCATGGAATTAAGTGATGGATAGATAGGATGGGGCAGGTTAGATGAGAGACGCTTGCACCCTAGTGTAGGATGCTCGCAAATAGGTAATTTACGCATGACACGTATTTAGGATGAGGATTTGGATGGAGGAATCAAGCATTTGTTTCTACGGAGAGGGGGCAATATCCCATGTTGAACAAACCATGTTGATTAGCACTGCATTCATGGACGTTGGTAGAAACCTTGTTGATTGTTAAGAAGCTTCTCCAAAGTATGAACATGGTACTAGCATATCTTACGTTAGAGGATGCTACCAAGGGAGATGGAATGACAAGTGGGATGAAGGATGATGGAGATGGTGAAGATTGGGATTAACAGGATGCGATGGTGGATGTATGTTGGATAGTGGATGGAATGCTAAAAGATCGAGGGAATGAAAATATGCGATGGTGAAAGTATGAGAAAATGTCATGGGCCCAAGAGGAACCATGACCACTAGTTGCACACACCATCTTGGCCAATGAAGTTGTAGATTGGGATGTGGGAGTTTGAGGGTAGGGTATTTTGGATTTTGAGATTTCGGAGGGCCAAGATTACAAATTTTGGGATGTAGGACCCAAAATGGATTTAGAATTGTTAGGATGGGGATGCTTGGATTTAGATGGAGGGTGTCAAGATTGGTATGGGGGATAGGGAATTTTGGATTTAGGGATGGAGGTAGCATTTGGAGATGCGGATTTGGATGTTCCTTTTGGATGCATTGTTTTTGTTTGTTTGGGAACCCACTTTGTGCTTGTGAATCTTGTTTTACTAGTGGGTCTTTGTGGCCTACTTGATCTATTTTGATTTTGGATCCAATTTTTCTTTCATATTGCACGTTGATGTGTTGTAGCATGGTGGCATTGATTTTTTGTGGATTCTTTGTTTTATATGTTTGTACATTGTAATGAGCCTAACCCAATCCGACTCAAAACTCTTCAATTTACTGCCCTTGTAATTTCGTCAAACGGTTGGTGTGCAAAGTCTTTGCTTGCTGATTTGTGTTTCAGTTTGATATTGCTATAGAAATGATTGAGCACTGTAATGAGCTTAACCTGAGCTTAACCCAATCTGGCTCAAATACTCTTCACTTGCTGCCTTTGGAATTTTGTCAAACAATTGGTGTGCAAGCTGATATAGGCTGATAAGAACTTCTGATTGCTTTTGTTTGACTTTCCTTGTTGCCAATGATGTTTCTTTGAATGTTTTCAATGGTACCAATGATTGCAAATGACAACTATGAATGTTTCCAAGAGGAAATGCAATTGTTTAATGTATTTTTGATGCATATAGATGACTGAAACTACTTGCAATATGCAGCTACAGCAACTAGGAATTATTAAAAACACTTTGGATGCAACCTAAGATGGCATATGTGCAACTATAGCCAAGTGGCATTAACACAAACACTTGGTATGCAAATCTTATAATAATATTTATGCCAAAATGAGAACCTACAGCCTGTTTGCCTACGGAATGGGATTCAAATCTTACATACTACTGGCAAACTGGCAATGTGCAGAACATAGGATAAAATAGTAAACTGAAAGATATCATATTTGAACACCAGAAACTTTATTCATCATCAGAAATATCATGTACAAAAGAGTATCAGCATTGCGTTACAATATAGCATCGGCACCAAAACTCATTCATAATCCTTTCCCGACTATCCCAGTCGACTACATATAACGTTCGGCGGTGGTTAGATAACCAACCGACACAATGCTTCATAACAACATTAACATTAACATAATCGGAACATGCTTTCCCGAAAGTACATGACATTATTATTCTTTACTAATCTATAGTTTTACGACCAAGGCCGACTACGGCCGACAACAAAGTAAAGATATACAACTAACACAGCCAAATGACAATTTGTCAAACACTTGGCATGAAAACTAGAATGCAAACTTGAAGCATATCAATATGGACATTACATCAAACCGTTACTATGCGACTTATCACTCCTTTATTGATGTGCAATTCAATTACAATGTTGATGAGCAGCCAAGACTCTTGGCTTTACAATAATTTTACAATGCTGATATGAAATGATCACCTACAGCAGCAACTTATGCAAACTAATTTAACATTTCTGAAACCACCCGAAACTGCATCGCGCACCTCATTTTCATGACTTTTCCAAAGGTTCCAAATAGTGCTGATGAAGCTGAAAAATACAAATTTTGCATTGTTTTTCTTTACTTTATCTCGATCGATGAATGGTACGACTTCTTGCTGCTTGCTACTTACAGCTTCTCTCTCCTGCTCTGTCCGTACGCCCTCTCTCTCCTGCTCTGTCCGTACGCCTTGGGGGATTAAAAACTGTCGTACGACCTGATCTTGGAGATGCCATACGACCAATGAGTTCTTAGTACGCCGTACGATGTGAAGAATTGCTGAGTGTTCCTTAACCAAGATAAAAATCCGTACGACCCTTAAATTGCAATGCCGTACGACTTGGATAACTAGTGAAGTTCTTACAATATGCAGACTCTGTGAATGCCGTACGATGAAGTTCCCCTGTAAATGTCGTACGATTAAGATCTCTTTTAAATGTCGTACGATGTAAGGATGTCGTACGACCTTCTTGACCACCTCATGACTCCGTACGAATTGAGAAGATGCTAAATATTGTACGATGTAGATCTCTCCTAGATGTCGTACGACTTGCAAATAGTCTGGATGATGCTGTACGACTTGAGAATAGCCTGGCTTTTGACAAGGCCGCACGATGACAAAACCTTGTGAGTTCCGTACGATGCCACAACCCTGAGAATAATCCCATACGATGTCAAAAATATGAAGAGCTTGTGAATTCGCTATGCTCGCTGAATACTGCGTCCTTTGAATAATTCCAACTTGTGATTTCCGTACGATGTAGAACTTGGCACTAATTCCAACTTGTAATTGCCATACGACCTCCGGAGACCAAAAGAACTGCCGAACGATCTCAAAAGACCAAGAGGATTGCCGTACGATCTCCAGAGACCAAGGGCACCGTACGACTAGAGGAAACAAGTTGTGCCTAGTGAATGAGATAATCAACCCTTGGCGTACGACTTGGAGGTGTTGCAAATGACACCGTACGATTTCAAGAGACCCAAAGTAATGTCGTACGACTTGCAGATGTGGAGAATGACGCAGTACGATTTGCAAGGGTTGGAAATGACGTCGTACGGTTTGAGAGGAATCTGAATTGACTTGATGTCGTACGAATTGCACTCTAATGCCTTTTCTTTTAATGCTTCTCCGAGGTTTGCTTCCCTCAACAACTTTTTTCCTTTGAAGTCGTACAACCCTTGCTATCTTTTCCTGTCGATGGGTTCTGTCTCTATGGCGAGTGTTGAGTACTGGAAATGACGACTCTCCTTTTATAGAGTTAGCATTGCTGGGAGTTTATGAAATCTTTGATTGTCTCCGTTGAGATTTTGATGGATCCTTCCACATCGAGCGATTTTCTCGGATGCCTGACCGAGACGACGATCTCGAGCCGGACTTTGATGCCATGAAAGCGACGGATCTCTTTATCGATGAAACCTTTGTTGATGATTCTTCCCGACGATGGATAGATTCTGGAGCAAGCGATTCCGGATTTCGCCGACGATGAGCCAGATTTCGACGGACTTTATACTTTATTTTAATCCCAACACACGCTTATCTCGTGACTGTTCGGATTTGTGGACTGTGTATCGGCCCGCTTTATTACTTCTTTTGTAATTTCCATTCTTGGTCGGAAATGTTTACCGGGCTTTCCCTCGCTTCTTCTCCTGATTTCCGATTTGTAGCATGTTACACTTCTGCGGAACACTTCATGTCTTCCATCCGCCAATGAAATAAGCTTATTCGCTGAGCTTAACTTTCGCCCTCCCAACAACTCTCGAAATTCGCGCACGCTTTCAAGAAATTCGGTTCCATAGCTCTTCGCCCACATCCGATTCACCTCCATCCGATTCATATCCGGAGGAAGCCAATTCTTCACTCACGGCCTGGTTCTTCAAGTTGATGACATACTTCCCCCCATTATTCTCGATCGAGAGTGTGTTCCTCTTCCAATTATGATTTGCCTTCGCCGCTATCAACCATCCTCTCCCAAGTAGTGCATCGTACGATTTCCTTTGTAATGGGATGACGACAAAATTTAGCAAAAACTGTTGTGTCCTGATCGTCACCTTCTGCGCCATCAACGTTCCCAACGGCTTGATACCATGTTGATCAGCGCCAACTAGTTGGAATGTCGGCGGCCAGAGTGTAGGCTTCCCAAGACTCTTCCATGTGTCTTCGGGTAGTACGTTGACTCCTGATCCTCCATCGATGATAGTATTTGTCAAGATATTCCCTCTGATTTCCATATGCACGACCGCTGGCATCTTCCCGATGTTCGCTGTGAGCAATACCGGGTCGATTGTTTGTTCACCGTACGGTGGCGGTTCTGGTATCAATTCTTTCCTTCGTTCCTCCAATCGCGGTTGCTTGCCATCCTCGACGACGTTTGTGATCGCCAGTCCCAACTGCGGCATAGTCTGGAGAAGGTCAGTTACTTTGATCGGTATGGTGGTCTGCAGTACCTGCCGTATGATGTTGGTTTCCGCCTCCGACCGCCGAGAGGTTCCTGGCTTCTCCAGAGGTACTTTGTTTTCCTTCACCATCACCAGATCCACTTCGGTTTTTGCTTCCTTCATCCTTTGTTTCTCCGTACATGGATCTGGGTAAGTGGCTTTTTTTGCTTGTGATCTGGTGATCGCCAGTACCTCTTGTTCTTCTACTTCCAGCATATGGATACCCTTTTGCTTCGAGCATTCGTTTTCTTCATGATCGCCTGGTCCACACCACTTACACAATCTCCCTCCCGAACCTTGACCGTTCTGGCAGTCCCTGGCGAAGTGGCCCCATTCGTTGCACTTCCTGCATTGGATCATAGGCCTTCCTTTTGCATCGTACTGTATCATGTTTCTCGAACTTCTATTGCCTCTATAACCTCCAGGGGATGCATTGCTATTGTACTGGGGCTTTGGTGGTGTGTTCGGCGGTGTCGACGATTCTCCCTGCGCGAAGAGTACTTGTGCACTTTTGGCTTTTAAGTTGTATGGGCATTCCTTGACGCAATGTCCCATCACTTGGCAGATATTGCAGAATAAGTTCTTGGGACAGTTCGCCTTCGTGTGACCTTCCCCATTGCAATCCGTACACCACAATTCTCTCGCGTTTTCAGGATTTTCCTTTATCGGTTTTTCTAATTTTTCATTCGCATTTATTTTTCCCTGCTTAATCTGATTCACTGCCGCTGCCGTCTCAGATTTCGCCGTCGCTCTCGAGATACGGAGCCCACTTTATGTCCATTGTTCGATGGCGTTTCACGACGACTTGGCGTTTAACTTTATTTCTATCGACGCAGTTCGATGAACTCTTCAACCCACAATGGCTGGCTCTCCATTTCGCTAAGTCTTTGCCTTTGCTATAGGTCCGCGATACTTCTCAGAGCCTTTGTTTATATTATATCTTCCTCCGCAACGATCTCGCTGTCATCTCGAAGAAGTTTGAACTCCTCCTGGAAAGCTTTTTTCAATAACCTCCATGTAGCTCTTTGTGCTTGGTCCAATTCCGAGTACCAATCAATGGCACTGTCTCTGAGTGTCGTTGGAAATGCCTTCAGCCACTGGTCGGGATCATCCTGCCCGTTGGCTATCCAGATTGTCTCACATGTCTTACAATGCCGTACGGGATCCTCAGAGCCATTCCCCATGAATTTCAGCAACTTTTGCCTCTCCGGCTGAGCCATCTTTCCCGGTTGACCTCCTTGTGTGTTGGACCCAATTAGACTAGTGGATTCCTCGCTACGTCCCTGTGCCTCACTTGCACTCTTGGCCACGTACGAGTCACTCCCACGTCCTCAACACCGTGGGTCTCCTCAGGATCCCTCCGATGCTCTCTCTGCCTTGGGGTCTTAAGCTCTGGTCTTTCCCTCCTTAACTCGTCGTCGTCATCCGAGAGGGACAACTCTCGAAATTGTCTGATGCTACTATTCAAATCATCTTCATTTTCATAGAGGTTATATTTTCCTACGTGTGGAGTGCTGAAGGGGTCTTCATCCCTTCCTTCTATCAAACTATGGTGCGCTCGTTCAATGGATGTGTCTATTCTTGTTAAATTTTCATATGTTCTTTTTATGCTCTGATTGATTTCAATTAAGTCCTCATCTAGTTCCTTACCGACTTGCCTTAGTCGTCTTCGCCGATTTTCTTGCTCTTGTAGTCTGAGTGATCGCCGAACTTGCTCTTCCGAAGTCCCGTGCCCGTCAGGTACTCTATTCTTGTCTTTGTTCGGCCGTACGGGCATTTATTAGTTGTTCAAGCGATCATTGCCGATTGCTGGAAGTGCGGCGCCAGCTAGTATCTCGTTCTTCCTCCTCTCGTTTGGTTCTGTCTTCACAACGTTGTATGATTTGCTGCCTTCGGCGCTCGCGATCCTCTTCTTCTCGTAAGTCTTGCAGGATAATGAAATGGCGGGCCAAGAACTGCATAAGCGATTCGTGAGGCTCTACCCGCCGTTTCACTTCCAGCCGATCCCAGATGACTTCCTCAGGGATCTCCCGAATGAGGGATTCCCTACGCACGTGGTCACGTAGCGATATTTTCCATAGATTTACCAAATATTCTGTCAATGAGTCTTCTCGTTCCTCATTAGCATTTACAGGTTCTTCCGTTGGCTGACCCATTACGCTGCCATGGTAGATGATGCCCTAGTCCGTTCAGGCAACGGCGCCAAATGTTTGCCTACAGAATGGGATTCAAATCTTACGTACTACTAGCAAACTGGCAATGTGCAGAACATAGGATAAAATAGTAAACTGAAAGATATTATATTTGAACACCAGAAACTTTATTCATCATCAGAAATATCATGTACAAAAGAGTATCAGCATTGCGTTACAATATAGCATCGGCACCAAAACTCATTCATAATCCTTTCCCGACTATCCCAGCCAACTACATATAACGTTCGGCGGTGGTTAGATAACCAACCAACACAACGCTTCATAACAACATTAACATTAACATAATCGGAACATGCTTTCCCGAAAGTACATGACATTATTATTCTTTACTAATCTATAGTTTTACGACCAAGGCCGACTACGGCCGACAACAAAGTAAAGATATACAACTAACACAGCCAAATGACAATTTGTCAAACACTTGGCATGAAAACTAGAATGCAAACTTGAAGCATATCAATATGGACATTACATCAAACCGTTACTATGCGACTTATCACTCCTTTATTGATGTGCAATTCAATTACAATACTGATGAGCAGCCAAGACTCTTGGCTTTACAATAATTTTACAATGCTGATATGAAATGATCACCTACAGCAGCAACTTATGCAGACTAATTTAACAATGCAAATACTCCAAAAGCATGAAGGAACCTGATTGTGAAGTCTGGAATGATCAGCCAATGCAATGATATCTTTCCCTGACTTTTATTGGATGTTATTCTCCTTGCATGAAATCGCATCTCCTAAAGTAGCCACCCCTGTTTCTTGGCTGGCAATATTTTATATAAATAAATGCAGCAACAATGGCCCTCCAAATTGCTATAGAAATGATTGTCAACACAAAAGGAATTGATTTCTCCAATGCCCACAAAAACTTGAAGTCTTAATGATGAGCAATGAGCAAATATGTACTTCTCACCATGGCTGGTTGACCCTTGCTGAGATGAAAAATCGGAATGTTCTTCATACAATAATCACCTCCAAATAAGCTAATCAATGTTTCCTCCAATCTGCAAATGATCTCCAATATATCTCCAATGATTCTTTGCAGTAATACATCAGCTACCACAAATCAATTAACTTGCAACAATAATCCAGCTACTGCAACAAGATGGTGAGATAATAAACCAGCTATCTCACTATTCAGCTAGGGCAGTAATACAACAGCTACTGCACCTATAGAATCTCCTCAATGAAGCACAAATTGAACTTCTGAGTGAAGCCCACAAGTAGCAATAATTCAGCTGATATTTCATAGCCTCAAAATTGCAAATCAATG
>VDFB02331019.1:0-34275 GCA_007258455.2 Sequoia sempervirens | reverse complement strand
GTGGTACCAGAGGGCATGTCGCACCAATGCCACCGGTCACGTGAAACTATATATATATATATATATGATTTTTATCATAGTTCATATAGTAAAAATTACTCACATATCAAAACTAATTTATATTATATTTAACATTAATTAATTATGGTAAAGTGACTTAAACATCCAATCTAATTCCTATGTTTAATACTTAAATTATCATAAAATTACTTTGTGGAATCTAATATATACTATATTTAACAATAATTATACATTAGAATATATTTTTGGTAAACATAGCTTTATTATTATATGTACTAAGTCAACTTTATAAATGGGAGACATCACCTTCATCTAAATTTTTTATAACATACATTTTATAATAATATAATTATATTTGTATTTATTTTATATTTGTAATGGTGAAATTTGTAATTCTTTTAAAGTGGTCTATTGTTTCTCATAATAAAGTTATTTTTGCAATTAAAGATAATTTCAACTATGTACTAAAGAATATAGACAATCTCAATAAAATTGCAAGACAATCTATATACTTTACAATAAGAAATGATTAGTTCATATTAAGATTATAATTATTTGACTATCTATGTATACCAACAATATTAGGTTATAATACTTTTTAGAAGATATATTTATTCTCTATTATTTGCAATATTGTACGATCAAATATTGGAATATATAAAATGTGAACAATATTGTAAATAATTCTAATTTCCTTTTAATACGAAGGAAAAGAATGGAAGAGAGAGAGACCCTCTTTAGTATTTTGAACTCTAAGGTTTGGAAATCATTCCTTAGTTTTGTTTGGAATGGTTGGAGGTGGCAAGGGTTTGATGGATTTGGACAAGGTATGAGACTAACTTACAACCTAAAGGGTGAGTCAACCTGCCCTTGACCAAATTTGAAATGAAATGTAATGATTTGACTAGGCTAGTGATGCAACTAAATATTTTGATGCAAAAACAACAAAAAATGAATGTGACAAGAATTTAGACTTAGAAATAGACTGATCAAAATACTATCCACTTGTGATATGAAGTTCAAGTTGATTTTTGAGGACCTAGTCACCCTAGGTGCCTATGTCCTAGTAGAGGAGTTTCAGATTTAATTTCATAGTCCTCTGAAGCCATATCATAGCCTTCTTTTTCTAGTTGTAGCACTGTCGAATCTTCGTTAGGTGCTAAGATAACCAAGTTTTTGTTTGTTGTGAAGGTGTAGGGTTTGAATGGAACAATGAATAATTGACCTTGAAAATTATCCTAATCTTCTTTAGATCTAAAACCTAGACATTCAAAGAGAGAGGAAGGGTTTGCCATAGAGGGGCTTGCCTCAGTCAAACCCCATGTTGGTGTTTCCACCTCCACAATGGCAATGTCAATGAAAGATAGATAAATGACAAATGAATCATGAATCAACAATGACTTGCAATTCACCACTCAAAAATGGCTTCCTTGAAGGATTGAAGTCATAAAAATATCCTCAAGGCTTTATTTGCTTGAAGACCTACAATGGTTAGATCTCACAAACAATATGATATCAACATGAACAAACTCACATAAACTTTGATATGATGCTTTGATATTGAATTGCTGCAATAAATCTCTAAAATGTTACTCTTGACTTGCTTTATAATTTCTTGATCACCAAATTTTCTAATAATTGATAGATATTGCTTATTCCTCTTGTCAATTTTCAAATGGTGAAATGACTATGTATTTATATGCAATTATTATAATTTCTCAAAAAATAAATCTTGATAGTCGACATCTAACGTTTGAAATTCAAAAAATAAAATATTGAATCTGATATATTGAAATTTGGAGGCAAAATAGGGGGACTAAGTCACCTGGGGCAACTAAGTCGTGACCCTATTTTATAGGATCTAAGGTGTCGAGGAAAAAATATTAAATGAATGCTTTAGTTTTCAACATGGGTTTCCTTGATAATTATCTAAATGGGCTATGGAATGCATAATTTAGGAAATTAGGTGTACAATTAGGTTTGTGCACTTAGTGGGGAGCAAAACATAGTGTGAAATTTTCAAGGGTGACAATTTATGATGCTACATTTAGCCCCCACTTTAGTGAGAGTATGACCTTACCCTCAAACTCACACTAAATTAGAAAAATATGTCAAGAGGGGTCTGGTTGTCCAAATATTGAAGAGATAGGATGAAAATGAATCTAGGGGGGATTCAAGATCCTACGAAAAGACAACATAAGCACATAGGAACACACATGTATGCAATGTAGCAAGACAACATACACAAACATACATAATTTCAACATAAAATGAAAAAGGAGGGTATGAATACTCATGAACTAGCAAGCTATGTTATGCTAGGATCCATACCCAAAGGCATTCATGAATCATGGGCTAACAAAGTCTGATTGAAGGTACCATGAGCTAGTGAAGTTTGATATTCACTAGGTGAGCCCCCAAGAAAAATTAGAAAAATGAGAGAACACACAAGGACTAGTGAGGACCAAATATCACTAGGACCTATGTACCCATGTCAACCAAAACAAGAATTATACTCCTTGATAATTTTGATAAGGCACTACACAAATGATCAAGATGTTATGCCAATGCATAACTAAGTTCAGTGCGTGTGAACAAAGTGAAGCAAAAAAAATTATGTCAACACATCACTAAGTCCAATGCATGTGAAAAAAGTGAAGCAAATAATGTTATGTCAATGCATCACTAAGTCCAATGTGTGTGAACAAAGTGAAGCAAATAATGCTATGCTTGCCCCAACCTTAAATAAATTGCTAAACACCATGTTGTGAGAAATTGCTTTACGGTAGAAAATTGAAAAATGTCGTGTGATAAAGCCATGAGAGATTATTTGGAAAGCTCTATGCCAATGATATGTTTCCAAATAAAGTTGCCTCATGATAAGGGGTTTCCCCCAAATGCAATGCCAAAAACAAAATATGAACACATAAGGGATCCATGGATTTGAGGTCAGTATACATCTTTAGTACCATAATGTAAATGAGCTCAGAACTGACATCATTCCCCAAATACTCATGGAACAACAAACATAATGGAAGAATGACACATAAAGAAAACAAAAAAACTTTTGGGTCAACATGGAAGAGACCTAAATGTCTCAATGTTTTGCATCATCCCCAAAAGAAAAACACAAGACCAAAAACAAGACAATGTTTATGACATAAACAAGAATGGAGATACAAATAGAAGAATATCATGATAGGTTTGTTTCCTTTGTATCCTTGCACCAATGGAGCAACAAGGGTTATCCAAAGAAAACTCACAAACATAAATACATGTCAAGCAACACAACACAAGAGATCACATTATGTGTAAGAAAACACAAAGAATAAATAAAATAAACACAAAGGTATCACACATATGAGCCAATCTAAAGCATATCATCTGCATCCCAATCTTGCTCATCATATAGGGAAGGCAGAAAACTATCCAAAGGGACTACAACAAGTGCCATACTAGAAGAATCACCAAGTTCAACATGTGGCAAGTCACTCTCATCGGGACGATCATCACGGTTACCCCCATCTAAATCCATATATTTTAAAAAATAGAGATAGCTCATTATGCACTTGTTCATCAATTTTAGTATTTTCATCTTCATCATCTAAATTTATCACCATAGTGTTGGCCCCATGGTTGTTGTTGCACCAAAAGGTTGACCTATCATTTCCTAATATAACTACTAGAGTTAACGGATCCATGGGAGGTGGTTAGTCCATATCACAAATCTCGATGGGAGAGTTGACCATTTGCCTACAATCTCCCCCTCAACGTTACCCAAGGAGATTTGAACCCGACACCTTTGGCTCTGATACCAACTGTTGAACACCTAAAATAGTAAGAAGGGGGGTGAATTAGTATTCCTTTAAACCGACTAAACATAAACTATCCAATTATCAAAAAGATATAACTGTAGCGATGAATGAAAACATGAAGACATCCAAAAAATCATGACACATGAATGCGAGTATTTTTACGTGGAAAACCCAAAATGGGAAAAACCACAATGAGGGTTAGCTCACAATATATTATATCTGGATATAGTATATTATAGAAAGGCTCACTTCCAAATGGATTCACTATTCAAGTGAAATCACTACCCATAGAAAGTAAGAAATATAGAAAGAAGGGGTGGCTACATAACTTATTTGAACTGATACAATACAATCTATTATATGTTGGATTATAGTTCCAATGAAGCACACAATAATCTTCACATAGATCTAAAATAATATTCTACTCTACTCACAATCTGCTCAACTTTGATTACATTCTCATCACACACATGTAGGTGAAACACCATACATATCATAAGTCTCTTATTACTCACATGCAATTTGCTTTCCTATCACACCATCATCATCAACAACCTCATCTTCTTCATATCTCAAACTCTGAAGTTAATTTCCTATATATATATATATATATATATATATATACCGACCTAATTACAAGTAACACAAAATTAAATATGTCATCCTCAAAACATTATATCCACATCTTGTGCCATAATTAAAAATTCAGTTCACCTTAAACTTCTTTTGTACTCCCCATTGATAATTGTACCATTCAAGGACCTCTTTTGACACCTCTAGCATATAATCACATCCCCAAAAGGATTTCCCAAGATTTAGTTTTTGTGGGTGTCATAATTATGGTTAATTATACATGAAACTTTAAGATGTAAGTGAGATCCTCTATCTACAACCACATCATCATGACACAAATGTAGGTGAAACTTTTTAGATAGAGCCAAAAATAGGCACAAATTTACAGAGGACACAAGCACAAGTTTTTATGATGGAGGCATAGAATGATAGTGACAATGTGTCAGAGTGTAGGTGTAGCTTTTTAGAGCACAGGCGTTAAGATTTTTGACAGAGGTGTAGTTTTATTGGTCGTAGGTGCAGTTCTACAGTCTCATTATTTTGGCAAGAGATTTAGCAAACAAGAAAACATAATGGCCAAGATTCAAATCTTTTGAGGGTCAAAAGGATATCCTTAGCTTTGGAGCTAAGTGGCTCAATACTGGTTTTCATAAGAAGACATACCAAACACTTGTTTACAAACCTAAATTAGTCAAGCGGGATTATCGACTGTGTAGGCCTACCACACAATTTCTTGGGTTAATACTCAAGTGGATCACCCTTTCTCGCAAAGGAAATGAGCTAGAGATCCAGTGACATAGGGTCAATATTACCATGGGCATACCTTCACTCTCTCCTTGGGAGACTTCAATCCAACCCAAATATTTCTATCTCAACCTAAGTGAGTACATGGTGAGTAACTTCAAGGTACGATCCACATCCCTTGCACCACACTAAGCTACATTCAAAAGGCCTTAATCTAGGTTACACACTTTTTTTTCTAGGGCGTCCTCTAAACACCGAGAGGGTGCATGAGGCACAACTATTAACACTAGCCTGTCACAAGCATGGGCCAAGAACTTTTGGCAAGAATGCTCGAACCAACCCTACACTCCTAGCTTGGAATCACCATAAGCATTAGAGATTTTCTAAACATGATGTGACTAGATTGGGGTACAAATCTCATTCTTCACCCTTTCTATACCCCACTAGTAACATGTGGTTGAGGTTGTCCCCTAGGGTGATGAAGTACCTAAGTAGACATCCTAAAGGGAAAGGTATCCTAGGATTTTTTGATCCCGAAGATCACACTAAGTGCCAGGGGAGAGCATACACACAAAACTAGCAAACCTTGTTTACATAATTCTAAAACACAAAATGAAGAAGTGCAAATATTTTTGATCCCCAAGATCACTCTAAGTGCAAGGGGGGAGCATACATCTATTGCACTCTTCCAAACATGACACACAAGTTCATTCACCAACTAATATAATTTTAGTGCCTAGCTAGTGGGAAAAACCAAGTCTTCTACAAAATGTCCTACAAAACCACAAATTAGTAGTTTTTTCAAATTGGTCTTAGACTGGTCAAACAACTACACCACTTGTTGTTTTATCAAGTTAACTCAAAATTCAAAAATCTATAAATAGAATGTGGGTCCAACTTTATATTAAATCAAAATAGAAGCACAAAGAGCCATAAATAGAAGTTATAACTGACATAGGAACATAAACACTGAATGTAAGCACGACAAGTGAACCCGTAAGCACTGTAGGTCTCTACACAAGCATAGAACAAATGTGTCAATTTAGACAAAGTTGTGCTTAATACCAGAGAGAAAATTTACAAAATTTGTCTATCTTAAACAGGAAATTGTTAATGAAATGCAATTAGACTCGATTATTTAAAGTTTTTTGTAATGATATCATCTAACTAATTAGCTTAATATACCAAAACTAACCTAAAAATTCTAAATGTTTTATGATTTTTGTTTGGAACAAAAGTGTTGCTCTATAAAACAAAGGCATGGTGAGTCTTTGCACAAGCACAACTAATTACTACGTAAGCGTAGTGGGTCTCTGTGCATGCGCCAAATTGTGGAATGCAAGCATTGTTGGTTGAAACATAGGTGCATCGATGTTCTACACATGCACAACAAAACAACACCATGAAAAGAAAAAAATATATAGATAACAACTGTTAGAGAAGGTTTTAACTTAATTATGTTAATTAAGTTACCTTTATTCCTCTCTTAAGATTTCACTCTAGTTTGGATATTGTGACATTTAATAATTATATTAATTATTAAATGTCTACCTATTAGGGTTACTTTTTAGGTTTTGCTTGATCTCCTTTTAAGGATTAATCTTTGTAAATATTTTATTTTATTGTTCAAATAATATATCTCTCATATTACAAAGCTTCAAAAGCACTCTCTTCCTTTTCTCTCCATTCTCCTCCATGTGACAAGTATCTCTTTGGATGCAAGTGTTCTTGGACTCTGAAGTTGGTTTTGACAAATTCTACATATCAGAGCGTGGACCTGCTGCAGCCTGTTCTTGTTTTGAATATTTTGGAGCTATGAGGGTTTGATCAGGCTTTCATAGGTTTTCGAGTTGTTTTTTTGTGGATCTATCTTACTTCATTCTTTAGGTTCATTTTGGGCCCAAACGGACCTTGTCATTGGATTTGCAGCACTGAAAAACCCTATTTTCATATAAATCTTATGCGATTTGTACCAGATTGATCGAGGCAAAAATGGCCCCAGACATCTGATCTCGGGGCACAATTTACGAGTCATTTAAAAAAAAATCAATTATAAATTGATTTTTAAAGGTTCAGATTAAAAATGGCACTTCCCACACATTTTGAAGCGTCGTGCCGCTCGCGACCAAGTGGCCACTAGCTCTTACCAGCTAGGTTGCCACCTCCCGCCCGATTGACGCCCTAGTTAGCCTTGGCGTGACCCTCCGGCCGCCACGGTACTACCATGCCACCGGCCACCCAAAGACCACCCGTCGCGATGCCACCTTTAGCCCCACAGTTCTTTGAGGACGGGGGCCGAAATTCTAGCCCCGAGTGTAGAGAATTGAAGTTGTGTCTTTTAGCTACTTTCAAATTAGACATATCTGAGGCGTTTTTAGCTCGGATTTTTCAAAAATACGGCGTTGGAAAGCTAGCTCTGACTCATCGTGATGGTGTAGGATTTTTTCAAAAATTCTAGTTTGGTTTCCTTTTTTCGCAGTCAAATTCAGATGATATTTTTTGCACTCTAGGGGGCATAACTTGCTCATTTTGCTCTATTATTATTTTTGAAAGCGAATGAGGCGTCGAATCTATTCTTGCAATCTATTGGATATTCTATTATTTTTTCTATAAAGTGTCCAGTACACAAGGTCAGTCTTAAGCCTTTTTGCTTTTTCTTGCTTTTAGTTGAAAAATCACTACTAGGAGTTTGGTTTCTTGCATTGTGGGGGGAGTTTTTTTTTTGCTTTCTGTCATTTACTTTAGAAAACTAGAAACTCTTCACATTAAACATTCATTAAACCTCTCCAAACATGGCCGAAAACCCTTCTTCTGTTGAACTTCTCACACCTCATAACTATCATACTTGGAAGGCATTCATGACACGTCTTCTTAGATCAAAGGGGTTGTGGTCCTGTTTAGATGCGGTTCAACTAGTTTTGACCCGGCCATTTGAGGTTATGCAACATAGAAATAAGATGGATGAGTCTATGGGTTTGATTTCCTTACATGTTCAGACAACTTGTTTCATCTTGATGGGTGTAATAGTCCTCTTGAAATGTGGAACAAGTTCAATTATTTATTTGGTACCATCCATCAGTTCTGTGCAATATAGATTGAGGCAGAGTTGACTTCACTTGTACCTGATTATTTTCCCTCTATTGAGGACTTTCTGATGAAATTCAAACAACAAAGGTCTCTTCTACAAGGTTGTGGTAAGAAAAAAATAGATGAGGAGTGTATTTACTTGATTCTTTCTAAGCTTCAAGGTCCTTTTCAAATATTCTCTTCGAAATTTTATTCCACCATGAATGCATTGGGAAACCACTTTACCATGCCTACTTTTGAGGTGTTCTGTGATCAATTGACATGAGAGCAGGCCAAGATATCACAGTTGGATGCTCTCACTGGATCTAAGAATCAAGCATTGGTAGCTCAGTCATCTAAAGGGAAAAAGAAGCAGAAATTGAAGCCCAAGACAAATTTAGCAGGTAGTGAGAGTTCCTCTAAGCCACCTCTTAAGACTGATTCAAAATCACAGTTCAATTCTAAATAGGGAAAATCTTCGAAGTCTAGTGAGTCTTCCTCCAAGACTAAGAATAAATCTGGTGATCCTTGTAGTTTCTGTGGCAAGGAAGGACATCCAGTTTCCAGGTGTTGGAAATGATTAGAGGCTTTAGAGGAAGCCATGCAACAGCATAATATCACCTCACCTCAGCCTCCTTCCAACCCACAGGGAAAGGTCATGCTCTTGCTGCACGAGCATTGTCCTCAGGATCCACTTGGATTCTAGATTCTGGTGCTTCTCACCATATGACACACACATAGGATTTGGTCACCACTCTTTCCCCTACAAGCACTACACATATTGCAGTTGGTGGCTTAGCACAACTTTCAGTTCAGGGTTCAGGTAATATTTCATTGGATGGTGGTTGTCAGTTAGGATGTGCTTCTAGTTCTTGACATTTTGACAAACCTTCTATCTAGTTTATCAGATTTGCCACTCTGGCTCTGGTAAACAGTTGAGTTCTCACCACATGATGTTGTTATTCGAGACCTTCATGATCCTGACTTGGTTGTGGCTACTAGGAGTGTTGGATTCTGCATCTCGCTTATATAGATTTGATGGCTTTGAGAGTTCAGACACTATTGGTTCCTCTCTTATAGCACATGCAGATTCAGTGAGCAGGCTTTGGCATGAGCATTTTGGCCATGTCAATTATAGATATCTACAAGCAGATGAGTACTCAGGCACTTGTGATTGGGCTTCCACAGATTTCTTGTACTGATGGTGTATGTCGAGGTTGTGCTCTTGGAAAACATCATCAAGATCCTTTTCCTAAGGGTCGAGCCACACGTGCTAAGGCACCCCTGGAGTTGGTACACAGTGATCTTATGTCCTTTCCATGGATGGGGTCCAAAGGAGAACACTCAAGTTGTAGTCATAGAGGTACATGTTGGTCCAAGGCAAGCTAATGTGAAGAAACAACAAGGGAGTTTTGTTGAAATATCTAGATAGTACGCAAGTTGATGGAGTGATGCAATAATGTCACCATAGTGTTTGTGGGGGACATTATAAGGAAAAAACTATTTCACATAAGATCCTAAGAGTAAGTTTTTGGCGGCCTTTGTTTTTCGAGGATGTCACCTAGATGATCCAAAAATGTGGTGTGTGTTAGAAGTTTTCAAGAAAGTTAACATTTTTATGGTGCACTTCCTTTAATGTAGTCATTTGTTGAGGTAACCTTTCAGTTGTGGGGAATCAACTTCATTAGAGAGATATGAGAAAAATATAGTAATAGATAAAATGGATTATGGTATCCATATAATATTTTACCAAGTGGGTTAAGGCTTTCCCAACTTGTAATGTAACTTCAAAGGTGGTGATTGAATTCTTGATCAACAACATTATAGCTAGGTTTGGTGTTCCAAAAATGATTATTTCTCATAATGCAATGTGCTTCAAGTTAAAGGAAATGAAAAATGTGTGTTCTGAGTATGGAATTGACTTGGTGCATTCTTTCCCTTACCATCCCTAGAGTAATGGATAAGTTGAGTCCAACAACAAGGTTTAATAATGAAGATCATCAAGAGAACTCTGGATTAGGACAAGAAGAGATGGGATGATAGAGTCACTGTTAAGGAAGCCACTGGATGCAACTTTTTTGAGCTAGTTTATGGGGCTAGGGATAGAATTCCTATCAGTTTGAAGCTACTTGTGTACAAGCTATTAAAATATAGTTATGATGATCAATGTGATGCTATATACCCATGGGTAATGGAATTAACAAAATTAGATGAGAAACAAAGAGCATCTCATGAAAAAAGTGATTAGTACAAGAAGATCATAAATATTTTCATGATAAGAAAACATCACCAAGGGAATTTCAGGTTGGTGATATGGTTTTGTTGTGGAATGCCAAGTTTGAAGATAAAGGGAAACATGGAAATTTTGAACACTCATGGTTTAGACCTTACAGAATAGTTGAGAGGTATGAATTTCATGTGTATCATCTCATGGATCTTGAAGGAGAATTGATGGAGCTACTTGTGCATGGACAACATATGAAGAATAACTTCTCATAAGTAATGGTGATTAATTCAAAGTTTTGATTGATTAGTGGATTTCCTCATCCTCTATTTTTGGTTTTTTTCTTAGTAATCTTGTTCCCTTTTTTGGGTCAAGATAGTGTTTTACCTTGTTTAATTTTGGTGGTTTGTCAAAGATTCTAAGTTCTTGTTGTGCTTGTAAGATGCATGCATCCCCAACAAAATCCATTGTTAGGACTCAAATATGTAATTTCCTTTTTTTCCTAGTCCTTTCCCTTGTGTACCTTAGCCCTATTTTCCCAAGCTTATAATTGATCTAAGAAATTGAGTCTGGGTAGTCTTTTGTCAAAATTTATTTGCATAGGTGGGTAGAGTATAAAATTAAGCCCAACTGTATTTTGAAGTTTTACAAAATATGCTAAGGATTGAAAATTATTCTCATGCAAGTTTTGTCCCTCCATCCAGTTCAGTCTATCTAACCCGCAATGTCCCATCTTGTCAGATTTCCCTACAAATCTATAATTTCACTTCTTTTTTTTTCTCACAAAGGCCTTAAGTGCTAAAAATTTAACTATCACCTTTGTGGAAATCCATAATCCATCTAAACTTCCCCTTTTCCTATTTATCTAGTCCACTTGGAACTTTCTATTTTATCAGAAAGTCCACCCCATCTAGTCTTGCAGGTTTTTTCATGTGAATTGACTCATTTCCACATCTTGACGGTTCTCTCACATTTTACACTTGTCAACATTTCTCCTACACTCAAGTTATTTTTTGAAATTGGCTAAGGTTATGTGGGAAAATGAAGACCATCTTCCCACACCCATCCCTATTGACATCATATTCTCTTCTGTGAGCCTTTTTAAGTGAACTTCTCATTTCATGTGCACTTATCCAGTTCACTTCATTTTCTCCACACCACCCCTTTTGTGGATTTTTGAATTCCATCTAAAATTCACCTTTCCAAATTTCTTCATCTTGTTCAAATAACCTTCACTGCAAACCCAATCCACCTCATTTTCCACATCTACACCTAGATGACATCATGTTTACATTATCCCACCTTGCATACATCATGTTAACATCACCATATTTCAACCTTCTCAATCCATCCATCCCTTCTCTGATGACCCCATGCTAACATCATCTTTGTTGATGTCACTTGCATGAACTCATATATGATATGGATGTGTTGAACTTGGCAGATGTTCTTGGTTTTTTCAATTGTTCCCCTTGGAGGTCGATTCTTTGTAGTGGCTCGATGGATCCATCCAACCCACATGGATTTGTTGAAGAATGATGCACTATATAAATAAATTGTAGGAATTTCCATTTGAACCCACAATATCTCCTAGATATTGACTCACTCATAGATGAAGTTCTTGCATGAGCTCAATAGGCATATATTTCCTACAAAAATGATATTGCGGGTATTTTTTGTTCATCCATATTGCATCCAAATGACTAAAAAAGCTTTGTATTGAATGCCCAAAATGTGTTGTTTTCAATTGCAGATGAGTTTTTGGTACCAGATTGATTTTAAATGTTATGTTTTTAGTTTGTGATCGCTTCTTAGATGATTTTCTAAGTAGATTAAAGTGTCATTTGTACTTTTCTACCACTAAGTGTTAATGATGCAATGCTATGATGGTGTGTTGGTGCCTAAAGTGTTCACTTGCAATTTTCAAATTCAATGGTCACCATTATTGCTAGTCACACCCTTTTTCCTACTACCAACATTAATGGCACTACTTCCTCAAGCACTGAGAGTTATTGTAGATGTCAACCTTCAATTTGATGCATCTATTTTGGAGGGAATATTACTCAAGCATCAATTTGATAAATCTATAATAATCCATTTTAGGGTTTCTCCTATCACTTGGTCTTATTGATGTTTTGGCTATCATTTTCATTATTGGATAGTACAGGAGAGTAGAGGAATAATTAGAAGAAATAAAATAACAAAAAAATAGAGATTTATTATAAGGGATACATTGATTTTGACATACTATTATAGGAATGTTGTAATATCAATTACTATTTTGTGTTGTAACAACATATATAATTAATCACTAAAAAAATATAAAATTAATGCATGATTAAATATAGTCCATAGTCAAGCAGTTAAACAATTGACTATTTTTTATTTTTTTTCTAAAATATATAAATGAGTCTACAAGCATCCTAATTGGTGTAATTATATATATAATTCTTTATCATAACTATACAACTCAATTTATTTTATAAACAAATGCAGATACACTCTTTGAAACTAGATTGATGACATATACAACAAAACTAATTATAGTAGCTATTCTCTCTTATAAAAAATTCAAAACTATAAAGAACACTATAAAACTAATTATAGTAGTCATGCTCTCCCATGATAAATTTAGAACTATAAAGGACAATATACACAAATATGTAAATGTAATAATACTTGAATTACAAGCCCTTTTGTATTTTCTTCCTTCATAATCTAATGTAGAAGAGAGAACATCATTGGGGTGATATCCACCCAACCACGAAGCATCAACTTCCTCATGCTACTCCACTGGAGAAGCCCAACCCATCACAAAGGATCTAGTAGTATGTGGCAATGTGCATGATGGAATCTAGTTCACTATGTGAAACACTGTCAAGATAGCATACCTATAAGTTCATGCAACATATATCTAATGAACTAATCCCATGAGCATATTTATGTGAAATAGAATGTAACTCAATCTAAGTAATGCACTCGTGGGTGTGAATCAATGATAATCCATGTTTACATCATAAAAATTTCCCAATCATCTCACTACAACAACTAGAAAGTTAATAGAATAGATGAACAACACAAGAAGAAAAATCCCATAAATGACATTCAATCCTTATGATTTTTTACTTAGATAATGTATTTTCAAAGTGATAATATTTGTTGATTAGTCCATTAGAGAGGAATAGTTAACAAATGATTAGTCCATAAAGGAAGTTAATCCACAACCCTAAAACACTTCCATAACTCCACTTAGTATTAAGTGATACAAAGGATCTTACTTCATCCTCATGAATTAATTGATTGTAGGTTATCACCAAAAAAAAAAGGAAGGCAACCCACGAAAGGATTGTAACCTATTAATTGATTAAAAAATTACAACATTTAGATTGTAGTGAAAAGGGAAGCATTGAAATGGTCATAAATTTTGTCTCTTGACCAAATTTAAGAATTCAATATATTTCAAAAAGGAAAAGGAGCAAAGAGGAAAACCTAGAAAATGTTTTTCAAGAATCATAACCATTTAAGAATAGTTTTATCTACACTATACGACTCACTAGGTTCATATTAGAACAACAATTTGAGGAAAAATGACAATCTTAACTTTAAATATTTATAAATACCTTCATATAGATGTTTCAGTTAAGTTAACACAGTCTTAAAGACCTATTTTTTTTCTCTAATTTAATTCAAAACATGGCATTTCCCCTCCTAACAACTTATTATATTCAAAACTATTATGTCTTGTAGGCAATAAACCATAGAGTTTTCTCACAATCTAAACCACTTATCTATCTCAATTGCAAAACCTTCAATACTTTTTCTACCTTATGAATCATCCATGGGGAGCTCCTTAGGTTAATATTTTGCATAAAAATAATTTATATATATATATATATATGAACAAAGGACTTAAAGTTTTTGGATTCTAATTTACATATACAATATCTAGAAACTCTCCTACATTGTAACACTATATACAACTAATCTCAGAAATTAAAATATTAGTTTAATCAAACAATATCATGCTAACCATTATAAATCCATTGATATTTGGATTATTATACTATAAATAATAAAACCAAAAACTAAAGAATGTCTACACAACAATCTTCCAAGGCCAATAGCATTTCTATGAATAGAGACATAACAATCACACTATTGATGAAGGTATACAAAAGGATGTGAATTTTTTCTCACTATTTAAATACAAAAGAATATTTATTAATTTCATAGAGATCAATACCAAGGTAACAATAACTAATTTATAATGCACTTTTCCTAAAATGGCTTATATAGAGTGAAGGAAAACCCAAGTGAATGACAAGTTAGTAGCCCAACACCACATTCATTAACTTTGTCTTGGTCTAGCTTCCATTAAGAGATAACACTATGTATTTGGTTAAAAATATAGCCATTGTAAAAGGAAGTTGAGGTCTCGTTATCTTCTTATTTCACATATGTGTTAATCACTTATTTATTTCCTTCTTTCTCATAATGTGTAGAGTTGTCAAGGTACTAATTACAAGTAGAATAGCGAAGTCAAATCCATTTAAGTTCATTAGATGGTCAAGGCACAATCCTTGCTAAGTGGATTTTATATTATGGAAAATAATGGATGAAAGGATGATAACTAGCTATAGGGAAACCATATGTTTCTATTAAAACTACCGATCAATTCAGAACTAAAAGTATTCCTTAAACCCTCTTAGGAAGTTTATTAAATAAAGCTTGTCAGTGACCAAAGGTGCATGCTAAATCAGCAAGACAATTGAGTTCAACGAACAATCCCATAATCCCTTAAATTCATTGATTAAACTATGCTAACTAAATGGGATGTGATATATGTCTTCAATATTATGTATGAAAAATTATAAAGTATATAAAGTCTAACATGTTTTCTTTAGCACATTTTTTATTACGAATATAATCAATAATAAACGAATTTGATAGAATTCTAAGTTTGTTACATGAGTTGTAATAACTCTTTTATGTGATCACATATGAGTTTGAGTAGTTTAGTGATGGATAACTAAGTATATAATATTGTGAATGGTATTCATTGATGCTTTAGATAAGCAGATCACTTCCAGTTTATTTTTCCCATTTCTTTCCTCATTATTGATTATGACTCTATTTCCCAAGAGTAGGTACCAATCTTTTGTATGTGCTCTAGGCATATATGCATAAACAAAATTCATAATTTTTTTTTATTTTAAGTTCTATTTTGTAAGTTCATGATATCATTATTTGCAAGAAATAGAAGAAACCATTATCTGTGAATCATGAAGATCACCCACATTGTATTCATTTTCAAGGTGTATTATCAGCTATATTGGGGTTATTGATAGCTAATATGTTTAATCCAATGACAATATTTGGGGCTAATAAAATAGGTTATGTTTAGCTATCATTTATATTTTGTTTTTCATATAAATTTATTTCAATACCTATTCAAGTATAAGTCTAGGAACACCCTCCTGAGTTTAAGTTGAGCTCAAAGTGTGGAATATAAAACCCACTCTTGTTGAGTTAGCTTAGAATCCTCCACTATTTTTTTATTGAACTATTTTACCCATATGATGAAAACCCTAGCCTTATGAGTATAATTTATTCTAGGAAGTGGAACAATGATTTTGAGAACTAACAAACACAACTAGGATTGAAAATAAATTAATTTATAGTTTTCATTTAGTTTTGGTGATTAAAACACATAAAGAGACCAATGCTTATCTGACAAAAATATAGTCACAATTAACAAAGAGAAATAGCAAAAGAAATATGGAAAATTGAAGATGACCTGCCTTTTAAAGCATCAACAAATACCATTCAAAGCTTTATCTAGTTAGTTATCCATCATGAAACTATCCAAACTCATATTCAACCATGAAAAAGAGATATCACCACACATGTAATAGATTTAGAATTCTATCAAATTTCTATAATGATGATTACATTCACAACAACAAATATGTTGAAGAAAACATTCAAAATGGTATTTTTTAATGTGCATACACAATAATGGAGATATAAACTTAAAATGATAACACAACAGTTTAATTATAGTATATAAAAACCTATGCCCTCCTATAATTGCCTATACAATGTATTTTCTATAAATTCTACCCTTCATAATATTCTTCTAATTTTCTTTGCCTATACTATCCAATAATCAAAATAAAAGAAAGAATACCCATTAAAAAAAATTCTAGAAAAACCATAAATCACATTGTGCCTAAATCCACAGTCCAGGTTGAATCTTGCCTAAAATGGGAACTTTAGATCAAATAGGGTTGGACTATAATAAATATGGGTGGTTGTGAAGCACGATGAATGTTGGTAGGTAGAAACAAAGGTTTTCATGCAATAATGGTGGAGAATAAGTCAAAATTCACTTTGGGAGCTATCGACATAAAAAAGCATAAATGATTGATCAACAATAATTGTGCTAGCTAAAATAAAAATCTACACTTTGCAGTCCTTGGGACCCAAACACATATGTGATATCACCAAGAAAATTATGACCATTAAGAGATTGTGCTTTAATCTACATCAAACTTGTCAGAGTAGGTGATATGTAAATGCAAATCCAAAATGATGAACATCTAGACACTAAGATTTCATGGGAGCCTTATGTAGATTGAAATGAAGTTTTGTGGGGCCCCAGGGATCCATTTGGAACTATTGCAAAAAATTGATTTTGATCTAAATGTAAGATGAGAAATGAGCCCCTTTGAAAAATTGTATCAACATCAGGTAGGAAAATTGATCTAATATGGCTATGGTGGAAGTTTATACTCTTGGAGAATACATCTGGATGTCATCGCTATCCTCACAAGATCTTGTTGACCTCTAGGTCTCTACAAAGAATTATCTTACAAGAAATTCATCACCGTCAAAATGAATTAGAGCTACAACCTCCATCAGGAACAAGTGGGAAGATATCATCCATCTAGTCCTTGCAAAAAGTTGGTCAGAAAATTAAGTTAACTTCCTTGGAAAAACAACTAGCTCACATGAAAACACACACAAAGTATCCATTTCTCTAACTTTTGGTTTTTGTGGAACTTTGACCTCCATAAATTCTATGTGGAAACTTTACTTTCAAGTGAACTTCACATTTTGGGTAATCATCTAGTTCACTTGGATTTACCCACAAAACTTTTCCTTAGCTCTATCCACCTTCAACATATTCATGTGGGTCAAAGATTTGCAATTGAACTGTGTTACTTCGCCCTTAAAGGTTCACTTATCCCTTGCAAAGATTTTACCTCCAACTACACTATGTGGACAAATCCATTTGAATTGTATGAAAAATCTTGGATTGGGAGTTCAAATGAAAGGGAAAAACCCGCAAAAAGGAAGATGATGTTGTGGATGCAAGAACTTAGACACCATCCACTTGGACAAACTTTGTTGATTTTAAAAGTCAATTGCATTTGTGGGAAAACTATTGAAAAGTGGAAATAATTAAAATCCATTAGCATCTAGAATTAAGAAAATTCACATGGAAATATTTGCAAAAATCGATGGTGCAATTTTCTCGCAAAGAGGAAAAATCCAAGTGAACCAACCAAAATTAGGGAAAAGCAACTAAACTGAATAATTATGCATGAAAGTGGAAATTCGATAGGAAATAAAATTCTCACAAAAACTATACTTAACATTTTTTTCTATTTATTTAACCTTTGCAGGAATTGATAACTAAACCGACACTTGTAGGAAACTCTAATTGAATAGGACCTTGCAGGAGTATGGACTCCATCTAGTTGGAAGGAGAAAACCCACAAAGGTATACATTTTTCCCTTTGAAAATTTTAAAAAACTTCCAAAGGAAACTATGCCTAACTTTTCATGCTCTACCCAACTATGCTAAGGATTTTGGCAAAAGAAAACCCATAACACATATCTCAGGTTGGTTATAAACTTGAGAAAAAATGGCTAAGTAACAAAATGGAAGGGACTCATGCAAAGAAAGACAAAGGGAAATTGAGTCCCAACGGTGGCTCTGGTTGGGGACATGTACCTCTTGTAGGTACAATAAAAATATAGATCTTTAGGTACACCAAAAATTTAACAATTGTATCAAAATACCATCTTGACTGAATTGGAATCAAGACTACTCGAAGATATGATCAAAGCATGGAAAATTTAGTATTTAAATCACCAATAAAAACTTTTTGAGCTTCCATTACTTACAAAAATTAATTCTTTAGATGTTGTCCATGCACAAGCAACTCCATCAACTCTCCTTCAAAATTCATGAGATAGTATACAACAAACTTGTACCTCTTAGCAACTCCATAAGTCCAATTCATAAGGGATAAAAAATCTCATGTCTTCCCTTATCCTTGGATTTAGCATTTGACAAAAGAACCAAATCACCAACCTACAATTCCCTTGGTGATACCTTCTTATCATGAAGGTTCTTTATGATCTTATTACTTTGAACACTCTTATCATGATATTTTCTTTGTTTCTTATCCAACTTAGTCAATGCCATGAGCCAAAGGAAGATTGTATCATATTTGATCATAATCTATATCCTACAATAGTTGATACACATGCAACCTCAAACTAATACGCATCCTAACTTCTGTTCTATACACTAGCTTGAATGGGCTATATCCAGTGTCTTCTTTGAAAATGACACTATCAACCCATAAAGCATACTTGATATTTTCATCCTATATTTTCTTATTTTGATCTAGAGTCTTTTTTATGATCTTCATCAAGCTCTTATTACTAGGATCATCTTGTCCATTACTATGGGAAAGGTAAGGGGAAGAATGCATTAGGTCAATACCAAATTTAAAACATATGTTTCATATCCTTTTATCTAAAGCACATAGAATTATCAATAATAATCTTTCTCAAAACTCCAAACCTAGTTATAATTGTGTTGACAAAAAAGTTGATCACCACCTTGGATGTTGTGCTATAGGTTGGGATAGCTCAACCCACTTAGTAAAGTAATGTGTGGCTACTAGAATATATATATCCATTATTGGACTTTTCTTGTATCTATCTAATAAAATTGATCCCCCACTATTGAAAAGAGGCCTTAAATAATGAAGGAAACAAAGGGTACCATCGCACTTTATCTTGCTCCAAAACCATTGACAAGAATCACACTTTTTGATCATCTATATGACATCCTTAAACAATTTTGTCCATCAAAAGCCTACTATTAGGATTATTTATGTAATATTCTTGACCTTGAAATTTCTACCACACACACCATGGTGACATTATTTCATTTACATCATTAGCTTGCATGTTTTTTGAGTATTTAAGAAAAAATCATTCACGATTCCTCCATATCAATTCACCTTGGATCAACACATACCTCTATGACCATAGCTTGAGGGTCCTCCTTTAACTCTCATCCATGGTAGGTGGAAAATTCATGTTTACTAGATAAAATATGATGTCATTGTACCATGGGTCATCACACAAAATATATGTAACAACAACATCAACATTTACCTCATTTTTTATGTTGTCTCTAAGTTAGAACTAGTCATCAACTTGGCCAAGCCTTGACATATAACAAGCTTAGTGATCCAAGTCTCCATGGCATACTCCTAGATATTGTTTATCCAATGACACCTTTTTCCTAAAGCTTCCTACTACATGAAGATATCCTTCACATCTGGGTGTGGCACATAAGTAAATATATTTGCACCCACAAGATATGACCTAAAAATATTCACAACTCTAACTAAAACATAAGCACGCTTTTCAATTGTTGAATATTTTAATTCTATTGCTTGTAGTGATTTACTAAAGAAAGATATAGGTTGTTCATATCCACCTTTGTTCTTTTGCAACATCACAACAACAATAATATAAAATGAAGCAAAACAAAACAACTAGGGAGGCTTAGAGTAATCTAGACTCACTAATATAAGGGTCGTAAATATTTATTTCTTGATATCCCTGAATGCTTTAGCTAGTTTTGCACTCCATTCAATTGATTGTCCTTTCTTGAGCATCTTTGACATGGATTTGGTTTTATTAACAAATTTAGGAAAAAATCTCCTAAGAAAGTTGATCTACCCAAAGAAAGATTGAATTCCTTTGGTAGACTTGGGTCGAGGGATAAGGATGGTATCCTTAACTCTTCCAAGGTTAATTCTTACCCCATCCTTTGAAAAGTAGATCCTACATTCCTCAAATCAAATGGCATATTCATGTACATGTATGTGCCCATGGATTAGTGAATGTTTTTTTTATGTTGTTTTGAATCATTCAAAATCACTTGGTTGTAGCCTAAGAACCCATCCATCAAGGACATTAATTATAATATTTTAACTTGCTACAATAAATGATCTATGCTTGGAAGCAGATAGTTGTCTTTGAGGGATTTAATGTTGAGGTTTTTGAATTCAACACATAGCCTTATCTCCCAATTATTTCTCTCATTGGGATATGATTAGACACCCACTTGGTATGTCTAATAGTTTTGATTATTATCACCTTCTTTATTTTCATCAACTCCTTTTGCATTTGGGGATCCAAGGTACGACTATTGGGCCTTTTTTCTACCTAAATGGTTTAGCATTGAGCTGAAGTGGAATTGTGTGTTGAAACAAATCCTCCCCATTAACCTTCAACTCATCACACTAGCATGTAAAACATTTTTTAAATTTATGCAAAAGAGAGATCAATAATTGTTTCTCATGAGGTTTCAACTTCTTACCAATGTAAACCATTTTAGCATTTCTAGTTGTCCCTAAATTTACTTCTTCAACATCATCTTGTGAGTTGATTCAATTTTGTTCTTGTAGCAGTCTCTACTATCAAACATCTTCTCTAAGGCAACCAACCCTTTGGGAATAGTATTTGTTTTGAGCTATACTATCTCTTTCCCAAATAATCTTTCTTTTTTGTTCTCTATTTCAACCATTGGTTTCAAATCAATGAGTTGACTATCAAAATCATCTATACCATTTAGGAACTTGTAGATTTGTTGACTGCCATCAAACATCTACCAACTACATATGTTATCTGGTATGGTAGGTCTTACTAAGACTTCAATGCTCTACTACAACAAAGAAAATTCTACATTCAAATTATACCTTAATGCTACAATAACAAGAGCATCAACCTCCAAGTTCTCACTTCTATCTAACCTTTCAATTCCAATGACATCAAAAAAATCTATGCTATCCCAAACAATATTTTTGTACAGTCTAAGTTTTTTCTCCTTGGCTATATATGCACCTTTCACTTGTTACAATATAAGCACAAAAATCTCCATAAATTTTCATACATCTAGCACCATATTTATGAGATACATTTAACCCCATCAATAAAGCCTCATATTTTATAATGGTATTCTTGTATTAGAATGTTAACCTGAATGAGAAGTTGTTCTTCTCACTTTTTGGAGATACCATGTTGATACAACCCCTATGTCATTACCTTCCCTTAAGGGATCTCCATCAAAGAAAACGGTCCAACAACCATCCTTTATCTCTTTGTTAGCATCTAGTGAAATAGGGGTAGTTTCCTCATCACAATACCCAATCATATGATTAATACAAGCATCAAACAAGTTTATTTGATTAGGAGGCTTGTACCTACCCTAAAATATTATCTTGGAATCTTGGCTTTCTATCCAACCTCACAATTTCTCCATGAAAAGGGATGGTGGAATATGACAAATCCATTTATGCTTCCACAAATGGAAGCTTCCCACTTGCATGATAACAATATTCCCCATTTAGGAGGGCAATCAACCATAATAATTTCCATCAAGAAAATCTTATCTGGGTAGGCAACAAGTCAGACTTCTAAATTATTCACTAGCCTAATGACATTCACTTCTCTAGAGTCCATAGTGAAACATTTACCATAGGATTTTTGCACTTGCAAACCAAGGACATTCATTACCTCAAGTGGCATGACATTACTAGATGCACTTGAATCAAGCATGAAATTGTGGAAAATCTAACCATTAAAAATTAATGTGACAAATAAAGGATCAATAACCAACTAGCTATTTACAACTGAAGCTCTCGGGTATACCTCTACAGTATCCTTTGCCTTCTTTTCTTCTTCAATTAGGGAAGTTGCTAGTGGTTCTTGCACAACTTATGAAATAAAAGATAAAGTGTGTGCTCTATGTTTTGGGATTTGAAGAACTTAAGAAAAAGGCATGGAAACTCTTATTAGGTCCTTAAGATCAATCCCATACTAATTGGGGTATATTGTGGAAGAGGTGTACAATTGGGGCTATTATCACCACATTAGCATTAGGTATGCTTGAATTCATCTAAACAAAAGAATAAATAATTGTATCATTTCTTATTTATTTTCTACCTTGGTAATTTGTAGACACTTGTTTTGATATTGTCCCCTTGCCATTATTGGAATCCTTTGTATTTGTGGCCTTGTCTCCACTAACAATATTGTGTTTTTCTTGAATAGGTGGAAAATGAGTCTTAGGAATGTATTTACTTTTATCATGTTGTTCTAGATCTTTTCTCTTATCAACAACCTTCTTAATTGGAACATGTTGTCTTTCATCAACATTAGCTCGTTGTTACTAGTTTCCACCCTTTGTTTCACTACATCTAACTTATTAAAAATTTATGTTTGTACTAGAATAGTCATATTTCTCAAATGAATTATATTTTGGGCCTACACCACAACTACGTTAGTGAGGGACTTGATATCCTCAATTGAAGGTCTGGTCCTCTTATACCTTTGTTGCATGAGAGACCTCGTATGATTGAAATCATGAGTTGGTAACTAGTAAGGTTTTGGACCTAGCTTCTTATCAACTTGGAAGATTTGGTCATTATCATTTATTCTTTCATAACATATCATATCCTTTCCTTAATCAAATATCAATTCATCAAGTTGATTAATGTTGTCCTCATAGTATTTAGGACCACCCTCCTAATTTAGAAGTTCTTCATTTATATCCATAGAGAGGGAAACAAGGTCGTGTGGGAGAAAGAGAATCACACCAAAAATTATCATTTTGATAGTTAACAACTTATTTAGTCAAAGGACTAGATACATCCTTATCTCATTTTTTGAAATTTGTATTTTTTTGACCAAATCTTGCATTATTCTATTGTGGTATTTGGACCAGTCTGTATTATAAGGTCTATCATAAAATATAAGTCCTTCATTGAAATGTGTGGACACACCTTGAGGTGGCAACCCCTTCTCATTCCATGCCATCTTGTAAGACAAGTCCTTCATGGCACCCATCAACTTGTCTAAATTGTCCTTATTTGAGAGGGTTTTATTCATAATAGTTTTATCTAGTTGTGACAACTTCACATCAACCCTTTTCAATTTTTTGCTAGATTCCCTCATATTACTTTTAATGTTTATCAAGCTATAGCATATGCCTCCCTAAGGGTTTGAGGGTTTTTTATCTCTTAAATAATATCCTATTTTAGAATCAAATGCACCATATTAAAGAAAAAAGACACTTAGATTCATCAAGCTTAAGATGTTGGGGTACCTTTCTCATGGTGAGGATGAATCTAGAATTTAATTTTGTCATAATCTCATTGATTCCTTTTTTGATAGTGGTTAGATCATGGATTAAAAACTTAGAATCAATTATGTCTTTGTTTTTTTTTTTTTTTAAAAGAGGGGGTAACAAATTTATTAGAAAATCAAGAAACAATACAAAAGCAACCAGAAGAGAGTAGGGTTCCCCAACGAACCCCAAAAGGGTACAATTATATATTCCTATCCTCCAAAATAACCTTTTCCAAAGTCCTCACATACTCAGGGGGTAGAAGGCTCCAATCTCCCACATCCCACCTAACCTCATGCTCAAACGCCCACTTAGCCAAACAATAACTACTCTATTCCACTCCCTGGGAATATGACAAAAGGAGATATACTCCAACGCATTGCAAATCCTCAAAATTTGTTTGATCAGTAAATCTAGTTGCCAGCTAGCTCCCTCTAGCCTTTTATTATTTAGCATATCAACAATAATCTCTGAATCGGATTCACAGATAATCTTCCTCCAACCAAGGGAGTAACCTCTTTCCACAACATAAAGAATAGCCAGGACCTCCATAAGATTATTAGTTTGTTGCCCTTTATAAATAGAGAAAAAGAACACACAATCCCCAAAGCTATTTCGACCACTACCACCAATCCCAGCATGACCAGGATTCCCCCGAGAAGAACCATCAATATTCACCTTAAGAACACCTTGAGGAGGAGGGTTCCACCTACCATCCCTCTGAATTTTTTGCTTAGTGCATCATGGCCTCCTACTACCAAAGTATCCAGCGCCACCAACCACCATATTCAAATTCTTTATGATAGCCACGTCACCAAGATCCACAGTATCCAACATATCACAATTCGCAAAGATAGTTTCCTAAACCCTGCAGAGGATCTTATGCCAAAGTTGAGCCACCGCCATTTGCAAACCCTGAAATATCCTCATGTTCCTTTCCAACCACAACTTCCAAATAATGAGGGGCCAAGGCACCACACAAACTTAAGAAAAGATGTTTGTGTAGGAGGCCTACCCATACTATCCCAAAACTCAATCAAAGAAGTGGCATGAACATAGGCATGATTCCAAGCCTCACCAGAAGTGTCAAACTGCCTGAGCAAAAGGGCACAAGAAAAAGAGATGAGAGGAACTTTTCTCACAATTATTACAAAGAACACAGATAGAAGGACCATGGAAGCCTCTCTTTTGTAAATTATCCCAAGTAAGACATATATTCTGCACAACCAACCACAAGAAAAAATTGCATTTGGACCAGGAAAATTTGTTCCAAACTTGCTTCCACCAAAGCACCTTCATCCTCCCAAACACCTGAGTATCCAACTTTAGATAGCCTAAGGCAACAGAAAATTTACCCTTTGGAGAAGGACCCCACGCCAAAGTATCCCTCCCAAAAAGGGAATTGTGTGTATTCTGCCATCCAAAATCCTAGCCAACTCCCACTAATCCTCCTCAGTTCCCCCTGGCAGCCACTATTGTGGAACCTTCCAATGCATCACTTCCACTTGACCCATAGCTTTCACCACTTTAAAATCTTTTGAACCCAGCTCCAACCAACTTCAATAAAACTGTTACAGTGGGGCAAAGATGAGGATACATAGTCAAGATGGGGGATACCTATCCCAGGAATCATGTCAAAAGGGAGCATCATAACCACTATTGCAAATCCAAAAGAGACCTTACTTAATGAGCTTTGCCTCTCTTTTAAGAGTATCCCAAATCATGGACCCCCTCACCAAAAGGCTGCACCGAGGCACATCCACAACATTCACCCCTCGAAGGTACTTAATAGTAAGAATCCTAGCCCAATCTTGATCCTGGCTAGTACACCAATGCCAATATAGTTTAGCAGCTAAGACCTGACCAATTAAGCCTGCAGGTTTGAGCCCAAGACCACCCTCCTACTTCGGCCTGCAAATAGAATCCCACCTGACAAAGCTCCATTTTGAAGAATACAAATTACCAGCCCATGAGAATTGACAGGATAAAGCATCAAATTCCTTAATAAAGCACTGGGGAGCCACCCACACAAAACATGTATAAATAGGAAGAGCTTGCACCATAGATTTCAAAAGAGTCATGCGTCCAACCGTTGAGAGTCATCGACAAGTCCAATGGCTTACCCGCTATGGAACTTATCTAGCACATCTTGCCAAGGATCTCTAAAATGAGAACCCACCGAGATGGGAATCCCAAGATAAGACAAAGGGAGAGACCCAATCTAAAACCTAAGAATCTAAGAAATCTTATTTTGAATAAGCTAGGGAGTGATAAAGAAGAAGATTGAAGACTTATCCTCATTGATCTTTTGTCCAAAAATAGCCAAATAAATATCTAAAGTTTTCCTTAAGTTCATAGCCTCCTAAATTCTGGCCATTCCCATCAAAGCAATATCATCCACAAACTACAAATGAGAATAAGGATGCACCCTACCACCCCAACTCCAACCCTGAATCAAACCTTGATTAACACGAGACTTGATGAGTCTTCCCAACCCCTCTGCCATAATGATAGAAAGTTAAAGAGAGAGAGGATCCCCCTAACAAAGGCCCCTAGAAGCACCAAACAACTCTGAAGGTTCACCATTAGTAAAAATAGAAAAGGAAGAAGTAACATAGATCATCACCCACTCAATCCACTCCTTGTCCAAACCAAAAGCTTGAAGAACCCTTTGTAAGAAAGCCCATCCAACCCTGTCATAAGCCTTTGCCATGTCAAGTTTAATGAACATAGCTTTCTCCTTCGAGATCACCATAGAATGAATGGCTTCAGAGGCAATAATGATCCCATCAAGAATTTTCTTGCAAGCAACAAAACCCCCTTGCTCAAGAAAGATCAAAGAGTTGAGCCAAGGCTTAAGTCTTTCAACAATCAATTTGGTGATAATTTTGTAAACCACATTTCAAAGAGTAATAGGTCTAAATTGATCCAGATTATTAGCTCCCTCCCTTTTAGGAATAAGGCCAAGAAAGTAGAGTTCATAGCTTGAAGCACTTGCTTATTACACTACAAACTCTTGAACCACCTCAAGAAGATCCAACTTGATAATTTCCAAAAATTCTAGAAGAATTCAATAGGAAAACCATCTAGGCCAGGAGCCTTACCTTTCTTCATTTGAAAACACAACCTCTTCTAGCTCCGACAAAATAGGATAGGGTGCATAAGAGCCACATTCATCTCATTAAAAGCTAAAGAAGGAATGCAATCCAGGATAACATTCACTTCTCTACCAGCATGACCAGAATCCTCAATGAACAAGGTAGAGAAGAACTAAGCAGCCTCCCTAGAAATATTAGCCATAGAAGACAACTGCAACCCATCTAATGACACCTGAGAGGTAATAAGATTTCCCATCCTTCTAGCTTTGATAGAGTTGTGAAAGGAGGTTGTATTTTGATCCCCTTCCTAAAGCCAATCCACCCGAGACTTTTACTTCCAAAATATCTCCTCATGCAGCTCCCATTCTTCCAACTCCTTAACAACTATTGACTCTTCCCTAACCAAATTAAAGTAATACCGGTCCCTAGATGCGGTGGGTGATAGTAGCTAAACGCTCAGTGTTGCCATTTTGTTCAGTGATTGCCAAAACATTGTTGTTCCACTACTTGAGCTTGTACTTCACAAATTGTAATATTTTGACAAAGGAATACATAGCCCAACCATGAGTAGCTTCCCTTGTGCCACCATTCACCATAAATTCATGAAGAGAAGAGTCTGCAACCACATAGAGTTGAAACTTGAAATACATATTCTTAGGGATTCAGGAAAAGAAGCAGAAAGCTTAATAAGCCAATGATATGACCCTTCTCCAATAAAAATCTGAAGGTAGACCACCTCCCCCAAAAAGAGGAAATAGGAAACAATCCAACCTCTTAGAATAACATTATTCCCACATCTCCTATTATTCCAAGTGAAAATACCATTTTGGCTACATCACTAAATTCAAAGATTAATATTATCCACTGAGAAGACAAGAAGACTATTCAACTAAGCATCCCCACCATGTTTCTCCTCAAGACAAGAAACAACATTAAAGTCTCTAGCCACGATCCACGAGAGCAAAGGAGCCAAAGATTTGATTTATCTAACATGAGTCCCCAATTGAGCTTTCCCAGAAAGATTAGTAGGAGCATAAATATTAGTGAAAAGACAAGTTTCACTTGTCTCCAGACTAGAAGAAATCACAAATATAGTCGAATGACTCAAACACTACCAAAGAGGAACAACCTTTCTTGGATCCCAAAAACAAGCCGCCCCTCCAGAGTTGCCATGAGCCTTGACACACTGACACAAGCCACGTGACCAAATGTTATGAGCTCTACTCAACATACCATCCATAGATAGCTTTGTCTCTTGGAGGAAAACCAAATCAGGACCATGAGTACCAATCATCTCTCGAATAGATTTTTATCTAGGGATGCTATTCATACCCCTCACATTCAGTGAGATAACAATTTCTAAAAGATTGGGAGAGTGGTAGTCAATGGTTTCACCAACCTTGAATCCGCAGAATTGTCACCAAGCTTAACTTAACCTTCTAGATCCTTCTTGCGACCCACCTTGGAAGGAGTTTCTTAGGAGGCCCCCTTATTTGGGGATTCTAATGCAAACCCAGACCATGCACAACCCACTACACTTCCCAACACCCAGGAATCGAGATGAGAGGAAGCATGATCACACTTAAAAGAACCGACCCCATTGAATCAACTTTTTCCATTGTGATCTAGACCAATAAAAAATCACGAGAGGTTGCATCGTGACAATAGATCCCCATTCTTCGCAATGGAAAGTTCAAAAATTAGACCGTTTGTCTCCAGAAAACTCCACCCCGAAGGCCCCCCCAGAAGGAAGCTCAACAAGACACCCCTCCTCCTAGACAAGGTCCTCTAGAATATCAAATTGATTAAATATCCCATCATTTTGACTGTCCTTCAAGATTCTCTTTAAGCTTCTTCCTTTATTATGAGTCTTGATCAAGATGAATCCCTCTTTATCTACCATCCCCTCAACCATAGGGGCCTTCCCTTTATCATTCTTAAAAGTCAGATTGGAATTAGTATTAGTTGCACCAGCCGCTTGATTAAACTGAGGACCTTTCCTTTACAAATGCCCATACTCATGACATAAATGACATCTGAAAGGAAGGATTTCATAATCTAATTAGTGAACCCAAGAAACAAAACCAAGAGACATCTCCATTGCATCTAGCAAGGGGTTATTCAAATCAATTTCCACACAGATACGAGCATAAGTAAGTACCTTTTGGTCCAAAGTTTGTTGAGCTAGACCAACCGGTTTGCCAAGAAGAAGAAAAATCATCTGTAAAATATCACTCCTCCAACATTCCCACAAAATTCAAGGGGGACGTACCCAAACAAGAACCCTCAAGGGAAGTTCCTCAAACACATTGAAACCCACATGTCAGGGTTTCATGAAAATCCCAACCTAATTGAAGAAATAAGGCCCACCTTCAAACGCCTTATTCCTATCTTCCATGCATGAAAACACAACTATAAAATAATTGTTTGCACCCACCTTAATCTCCATATCCCCTTCGGGATTCCAAATCTTTCGGGCCCAAGATTCCAAAGCGAGCAAAGCAAGATGGATCTCCATGAACTTACAGATCAACACATGATTACTCTAGTATGCAACATCCTCTACCACAAATTCAAGTTGTATTATTAAGACTGGATATTCAAGGCTTCTCTCTAAACATTTGTTCACTTTCTTGATTATGGAGACCCCTTTCTCCAATGACAACCCTTCACCAAATGAGAATTTGTTTGAAGCCTCCATGGGCTTTGCATGCAAGTAATGAGGAGGATTAGCAAAATCCATTCTACAAAACAACACCCCACAAGACAAGACAAAACACCAAAACCACCACGTAGAGGACAACAAACCACAAGCATAGGAAAAATTTCACACCTCCTGCAACAAATAAGAAACCAACACAAATTAAAGAGAGAACTAGAAAAAAGTTAAGGGAAACAAAACCCAACTAAAGTGGGAAAAGATGAAAACACACACAACAATGGAGACAACAAGACAAGGAGGTAGAAATATATTCTCTATTTCATTCAAATACCCAAAAAGATTACATTCAAAATGATTACAGAAAAAACTTAGAGCTATGGCTCTATATTCACTTCATACAAAAAACTACAAATATTTTGGCACACTTGGAGATTTTTGTGTGTTGTTGCATGTTGGAGATATTCCGGAGCACTGAAACATTGCTCTCTATCAAAGTCTTCTACTGCTGCAAGTTCTCTTGAACATTCCCTTCCTATTGTTTTGTGTTCTGCTGAACATTCCTCCTTGTTCTTCTCTTCTATCTTTGACTAAAAAAACATTCTATTCTTCTTTTGTCTTTCTTTCCCTTTTCCAAAACTGTTTCCCAATTTCAAATTCACCTAGAAGAATTAATTTGCTACTAGAAAGCACATTAATTGGGACAAAAAATTTCTGACAAAGAAAGAGGGGGGAATGATCCAAAATGGATCTCATCTGATTGTGCATTAAATGCAATTTCCCATTGTTGCTCAAGATTAGATATTCCAACACCCCCCCTTAATCTTGAGGCTTTTTACTTTTCATCATCATTTAAAATTTCCAAAAAAAATTTTCCAGAGCAAAGTTCATGTTTTTCATCACTTTGTGAAACTTCTGGTGCAATAGAGCAAAAGTTTTGGAGCAAACCTGCTTGCACCTGTTCTAATTTTTGGCCCTGTCTTGAACTAAAGTTCTGGCACATCGACACTTTTATGAGTTTTCTAGAACTAAAGTTCTGGCACATCGACGCTTTTCTGAGTTTTCTAGAACTAAAGTATGAGTGCATTCCTTCATACCAAGCCTATCTCTTAGGTGTTCAAAGGAGTCTTTTGACAATGACTTTGTGAAAATATCAGTGAGCTGCTACTTAGATTTGTAGTACTAAAGTTCAATCTCTCCATTCTCCACCAACTCCCTTATGAAATGGTAGCAGATTTCAATGTGCTTGCTTCATCCATGAAAGACAAGATTCTTAGTCAATGCAATAGAAGACACATTGTCACAAAATATGGTTGTACCATGTTCTTGCTGCTCATTCAAATCTGCAAGAATTCTTCTAAGCCAAATAGCCTAACATGTTGCATTTGCTACT
This sequence comes from Sequoia sempervirens, assembly GCA_007258455.2. NCBI lineage: Eukaryota > Viridiplantae > Streptophyta > Pinopsida > Cupressales > Cupressaceae > Sequoia > Sequoia sempervirens. The sequence continues at coordinate 3,172 of VDFB02331019.1, read as the reverse complement.
ATGTACTCTGCTTCGGCTATGGAGAGTGAAAATATGGATTGCTTCTTTGATGCCCATGATATTGCTCCTAAACCCATGTGGAACAAATATCCCAATGTTCTATTCATGTCATCTACATTTCCTGCCTAATCACTGTATGTATACCCAACTAGTTGAAACTCATTGGAGGTGGTATACATAATGTCATAGCCTTTTGTTCCATTGACATACCTTAGAATTATTTTTCCTACTTGTGAGTGTGTGTCCTTAGGTTGCTCCATGAACCTAGAAATCAGGCTTACTACGTACATCAAATCAGGTCTTGTTGTTGTCAAATACATGAGGCTTCCAACCATGCTCTTGTAGAGGGTTGGGTTAACATTACTGCTGTTGTCCTCTTTGCTTAATTTCAGACCTGTAGCTATTGGGGTTGGGGCTGGTTTGTTGTCTAACATTCTAAAACTCTTCAATATTTGTTTAGCATAATTTGTTTGTGAAATAAAGATGCCATGATTTGTTTGTTGGACCTCTATGCCTAGGAAATCTTTTAGCAAACCTAGGTTTGTTATTTCAAACTCATTTTTCATTTCCTCTTTGAAATCTACAATGAAAGATTACTATTCCCTGTGAAATTTAAATCATCTGTATACAAAACAACAATAAGAATCTCACCACTGGCTCCCTTGATATAGAGTGTGGGCTCACTACCTCTTTTGCTAAATCCATTGCTCAAAAGGTATGAATCAATTCTACTGTACCATGCCTGTGGTGCTTGTTTAAGCCCATAAAGAGATTTTTAAAGCTTGTAGACCTTGTCTTCTTTCCCTGTGACTTCATATCCAGGTGGCTGCTCCACATACACCTCTTCTTTCAACACTCCATTCAAGAAGGCTGATTTCACATCCATTTGAAATACTTTCCATTTTTGTTGGGTTGCAATTGCTAGGACTGCTTGCACTATTTCTAGCCTTGCAACTGTTGCATATGTTTCATCATAGTCTCTTCCAGGCTGTTGTTTGTGTCCCTTAACAACCAACCTTGCTTTATGCCTCTCAACCTTACCATCAACAATACATTTGGTCTTATAGACCCACTTAACACCAATGACTAATTTCCCTTTGGGTAAATTAGTGAGCTCCCATGTCTTGTTTGTCACTATAGCGTCCAACTCTTCATCCATGGCCTTACACCATTTTTCTTCTTTGACGGATTCTTCAAAAGACATTGGATCACTATGACAAGATAAAGCAAAATCTAAATTCTCATCAAAATCATCATGCCTTGTATTGTCATAAATTTCCCTCATGCTTCTAGTTTTTTGTGTCATCAATGATGCAAGGTAGGGTCAAATTTTTTGGAGTTGCTTGACTACTAGATTGATGAAGAAGGTGGTTGTTATAAATTTTTGACGCAATTTCCTTGCTGAAATTTTCTGAAGCATCTACCCAACTGGAAATTTTTGGAGCAACTATTCTGCTGAAAGTTTCAGAGTTGTTGCTATTGTTTTCTGAATTATTACCTTGTTGTAAAGTTCTGGTGCATCTTCCTTCTATAGCTTCTTCATCCTCAAAGGGTATTGAGACTAAAATACATTGTTGTCCACCGTTCCATCCCATGACTCATTTTCAATGAATTCAACATCCTCGTTGATCACCACTTTCTTGCTGATGGGATTGTATAATTTGTAGGCTTTGGATTCTTCACTGTAGCCTATGAAAATGCATTTTTCACCTTTTTCATCAAATTTCTACCTTTTCTCTTTTGGCATGAGTGCATATGCCACACATCCAAATATTCTTAAATTATCAACACTCCATTTGCATTTTGTCGACGCTTCTTGTGGAATCCTATCACGAACGGCCTTTGTGGGGCACCTATTCAAGATGTAGACCGTTGTTGCTACAACATCACCCTAGAATTCAGTAGACAAACCTTTTTCCTTTAGCATGCTTGTTGCCATCTCAGTGATGATTCTGTTCTTTTTGTCAACCACTCCATTTTGGTGTGGAGTATACAAGGCTGTGAGTTGTTTCTGAATGCCTTGAGACTTGAAAAAGTTCATAAACTCTTGAGAGATATACTCTCCCCCTCTATGTGTTCTGAGGAATTTGATATAATGGCCACTTTTCTTTTCATCCAAGGCATTTAACTCCTTGAACTTCTCAAATGCATCTGATTTTTTCTTCAAAAAATACACCCAAAATTTTCTACTATAATCATTTATGAGTGTCATGAAATAAACATTTCCACCTAGGGTTGGGGTCTTCATGGGACCACACAAATATGAATGCACCAACTCTAATGGTGTTCTAGTTCTCCTAGAATTCCCTGATTGGAAAGGTTGCCTATGTTGTTTACCTAGGATGCATGCTCCACACTTTCCATTGGGCTCTACAATTGTTGGTAGGCCCCTAACCATATCCTTTTTAGCTAAAATATTTAAACTAGAATAACTTAGATGCCCATACCTCAAATGCCAAAGCTTGGATGGGTCTTGGATGACTATTTTGAAGGTTGACTATTGCAGACCTGTTGACTGTGCTAAGATTTTTATTTTAAGGGGAAACATCTGGTTCTTTGTCATTTGAACTACTTCCATAACTTTCTTGCTTCCATCCTTGTCATAGATGATGCATTCCCTTTTCTCCATTAGTACTCTATAACCATTTTGGACCATCTGTCCAATGCTCAAGAGATTGTGTTTCATGCCTGCGGGCATAGAAGATGTCATGGATTTGTCTCTCTTCATCATGCTTGGTTTGTAGGCACACAATGCCCTTTCCCATGACTGGAACCTTCTCATTGTTCGCCATTTTGATTTCAAACTTAATGTTGTTTTCTATGGAGGTAAATAAATTTTTGTTACCACTCATGTGGTTGCTACAACCGTTGTCCAAATACCAAACTTCAGTATTGCCTTGTTTTGCAAGATTGCATGCAATAGAAACTTGTGACTATTTTTCATTTTCAGCCTTGTTCTCATTTGCCACATTCTCATTTTGACTCCCTTGGTAATGTTGTTTCTTCCTACATTCACTTGCATAGTGACCATACTTGTGACAGTAGTAACACTGCACATTGCTCTTATAAGATCTCTAATTTGAGCTGCTATTCTTCTTTGTGTTTTGGAAGTATGATTGGGAGGTGTTGGCCTCCTCTTGACTATTTGAGCCTCCTCTTCTAGAGTTGCTTC